>JAAAKG020133783.1:0-36899 GCA_010014905.2 Druon quercuslanigerum | reverse complement strand
CAAGTTCATATTTAGTTGAAATAATTTTATTTATATCTTTCATTTCTAAATGAAGTACTTTAACGTAATTTCCTGTCAGATTGCATTTCTCAAAGTTTGAGGCCGATATTTTATGTATAAAAAATGTTTGATGGTTCAAAAAATCTCGAGGTTCGGAAAAAAGAGAAGCCAAAGCGGAAATAATTTTTAGTGAATTTCCTCTTCAAATGAAGTACTCTAACGTACTTTATTGTACTCTAATGCATTTCCCAAAGTTTCAGCTCGATCTTTTATTTTGAAAAAAAGTTCTCAGGTTCAAAAAAATATTCAGTGAACTGAAAAAGTAAATCGGTAATATAGGTATTTCGCTGTGTCGCATGCCCTTAATGTGGATCTGTTCTTTAAGCATTAAAAAGTAAACACTAATTGATCTGACAAAACGATTCTAAATCCGTTCGAAATTGAAGAATTTCCAGATTTTAACGTTAAAAATTAAATGGTTTTAATTCGAAAGTCTTAATCATTTAAAAAATGTAAATGATTTAAATTGGATAAACTATTTTCACTTGAAAAATAACTTTTTAATTATATATTCGTAATTAGATGCTTTTACTAAATTTAAAATAGTGTTTCTGTTTAATATACTTCATTTTAACCCATTCAATCTGAAATTTTTTAATTAAGAAAAAAAGAATGAATGAAAATTTACCAATATTTATTATTATTATATGTTTAAATTTAAGCCGAATATTTAAAAGTAAACAATTTAGAACTAAATTATTTCACATGGAAATCATGGAATCGTTGAAATTTGGAAGAGCTTTTAAACCATTTTAATTGTTGTATTTAAAAAATGTTTAATTTGTAAGTAGAATTGTTGAATTTTAATGTATAAATAATAATTGAACATTTATTGTTTGTAGAAAAAATTATTATTTGAAGATTCCCAGGAAAATTGGAAGAGTTTTTTCATTTAAAAGTTATTTTGAGAGAATATTTAGGAAGATTTTAAAACATTTATTAAATTGTTGAAAAAGAATCTGGGAAGATTTTAAGTACATTTTTTTTTATAATTTGCAGAATTTTCTAAAGATTGTGGGAAGAATTTGATAAATGTCTTATAAAGTCTTTTTTAAATATTCTCTTAAAATAATTTTTCAGAATTAAAAATAATTTTTAATCATTTTTCATACGTGTAAATATAAATTAAAAGTTCAAAATTCAAGAGTTCTACTTTGAGTGAGACACAATTTTAAAATTCCCTCTTCCAAATTTTAAATAAAGAAAGTCCCAAAATTTCTGAATTATAATTCAAAATTTAGTTGTATTGTTCGTTGGAAATTTATCCTTTCTTAGTTACAAATTCAACTTCTTGTTCAAGGTTCAACTCTTTTTTTTTTAAATAATTTTTTGTTTAAAGATTCATCAATTTAATTGACAATTCATCTCTATTTGAAAATGCAACTACATTGTTGAAAGTATATATTTTTTTTAACTAAAAATTTAACTATTCCAGCAGAAAACTTATCTTTTTTGGATGAAAATTCAAGTATTTGTTTGAAAATTAATATACTTTGTGGAAGATTCGTCTTTTGGTAGAAAAATAATCTTTATGGTTAACATTTGATCTTTTTGGTCAAAAAATCATCTATTTCAGTTAAAAATTCAATATTTTAGTGGAAAATTCATCACTTTGGTTAAAAATTAATTCCTTCAACTGAAAATTTAACTATTCCATTTTTTTGATCTTGTAGTTTAAACATTCTTCTTTTATGTTAAAAGTTAAAGTATTTCTGTTAAATAATTATCATTTTAGTTGAAAAATTCATCTTCTATGTTTGATATTCTACTAAATAATTGTTTGGTGAAATATTCTTCATTTTAATTAAAATATTTATTTCTTAAGTTGAAAAGTGAACTATTTGCTTAAAAAATTATTTCTTCTTTTGATGAAAAGGAATTTTGTTTAAACTGGAAATGTAACTATTATTCCAGTCCATAATTTTAGATAAAAATTCCTCTGTTTGAACATTCATTCTTCGATTAAAAATATAATTATTCAATTTTTGGCTGAAAATGATCTTTTTTAGTGGAAAATTCTTATTTTTTGATACAAAATGATCTTCTTGGTTCAAAATTTATCATTTTGATCAAAAATTCAATTATTCATCATTTTACTGAAAAATTCACAACTTTGTTTTAAAATGTGACTATTTTTTTGAAAGATATATTTTTTTTCAAAATAAGTTTTTAAACTGAAATTTAACTTATTTCAATTGAATATTCTGTACTTTTAGTTAAAAATTAATCTTACTAGTTGACAATTGATCTGCTGTAGGAAAAATGAATTTTTTGTTGAAAATACAGCTATTTCAGTTAAAGATTTAGTCTTTCAGTTAAAGCTCATCTTCTTGGTTTAAAATTCAACTATTACTGTATAAGATTCAGAATTTTCGTTAAAAATTCATCAGGTTGAAAATTAAACTATTTTCTTGAAAAATCCGTTTTTGTTTTTGGAAAATTCAATTTATAAACTGAATGTTGAAATATTTCACTTCTGTTAAAAATGGTTATTTCTTAGTGAACATTTTAAGTATTGGTTAAAAATTAATTTATTTTGCAATTTTTTGCTCAGTTGTGTTAAGGTATTTGTCGGGCCAAAGGTCAGATATCTGAAAAAATAGTTTTTCTATGATTTTAAAAATAAAAATATTATAACTGATTCTGCAATTGAATTTTTTCTGACCGCCGCATCTTACCAATTTTTGAAAAATAATTGCATTTTAATAAATAAAGGCTTATTTTTCCGAGAATTTTTTCCCGGAAAAATAAGCCGTCATTTATTAAAATGCAGTAAATTTGGTAAGAAGCAATGGTCAGAAAAAATTCAATTGCAAAAAACATTTTTTAAATGAATTTTTTTCTTTGTTGTAAATTTTAACATTTGTTATTCAAAATAATGTTTTTTTTTAATGACATCAGTCATAATATTTTGATTCTTAAAATCACAGAAAAACGATTTTCTTCAGATATCTGACTTTTGGAACGACAACTACCTTACAGGATGTTTAGAATTAACGTCAGGAATTAAAATAAGTTTTGCGCTTTGCGGAAAATATTAAAATATTACTTTTGGTAGAGCGGAAAAATTGAAAAAGTTGACCGGGATTTTTAAATTATCCGGCGAATCGCCACTCTGAATTTTGCAAATTGCCCAATGATGACAAAGCGCACTAGAGGAGGGCGAGGCCTCTGGAATTTTGTAATTGTTAGCTTTATATCGGAATTTATCGCTGAAACGCGAGTTGATTTAATTATCGACTTCGAGAAGTAGAAATTCTTGAAAAGCCAGCATTTTTAAAATCCGGTCCCTTGCAGTGGCTCCAATGATCAATGATTATGAGATCTGAGGGCATTAAATTATCAACAACAAAAAAATCTATAAAATAATATATAAATATAAAACTATACGTTTTAATTATTTATAAGTTAATATTATGATTAAACTTTTAATCGCAGAGATTGGAGAATGTAAAATTGGCAATCTTAACTTGTCCATTTGAACCACCAAAGCCAAAAACAAAGCATAAGCTCGATGTCACGTCCGTCGAAGATTACAGGGCTCTGCGTAACTATGAAAAGGAGAAGTTTGAAGAGATCGTAAATAAAGTGAAGGATGCTGGAGCGACTCTTGCAATTTGTCAGTGGGGCTTTGATGATGAGGCGAATCATCTTCTTCTCCAGAAGCAATTGCCTGCAGTCAGATGGGTCGGAGGCCCAGAAATCGAGGTGATTATATATGTCAGATTTTCTTTTTTCTTATTGTAAACAGGGTTGCTGCAGGTCAAGGATTTTTTAAGATTAAGGGAATTTAAAACTTTTCAGGTAATTTCAGGGAAAACGTGAACGAGTCAGGAAATTTTCGATCAATTGAAGTTGAAGTTAAAATTATTTTGGTAAAAAGGCATTCTTTTTAGTTGAAAATTCAACTATTTTTGCTAAAAATTCATATATTTGATTGAATACAACTGTTTTTGTTTTAAAATTAAAATATATTTTAGAGTAAAATGTGAATTATTACATTTTTTGTTGAAAATTCAATATTTTATATAAAATTGGAGAAATTTGTTCAAAATTCTATTTTTTGGTTGAATACAATGGTTTTTGTTTTGAAATTAAAATCTTCTTTAGTTGAAATGCGTGAACTGTTACATTTTTCGTTAAGAATTCATATATTTTTTTGTTGAAAATTCAATTATTTTGAAAATTGGACAATTTTGTTAAAAATTCTATTTTTTCATTGCTGATTCGACATTTTAGTTGAACGCCCCCCCCCCATCTTTAAAAAAATTAAATCATTTTGTCAAAAGTAAACTTTCTAAAAACTGAAGTTTCAGTTATTTTGGTTAATTTGTTGGAAATCCATTTTGGCAAAGTTATTCTTTTTAGTTGAAAATTTAACCATTTTTGCTAAAAATTCATAATTTTGATTGCATACAACTGTTTTTGTTTTAAAATTAAAATATTTTTTAGTTGAAATGTGAATTATTATATTTTTTGTTGAAAATTCAATATTTTATATAAAATTGGAGAAATTTGTTCAAAATTCTATTTTTTGGTTGAATACAATGGTTTTTGTTTTGAAATTAAAATCTTCTTTAGTTGAAATGCGTGAACTGTTACATTTTTCGTTAAGAATTCATATATTTTTTTGTTGAAAATTCAATTATTTTGAAAATTGGACAATTTTGTTAAAAATTCTATTTTTTCATTGCTGATTCGACATTTTAGTTGAACGCCCCCCCCCCCATTTTTTAAAAAATTAAATCATTTTTTCAAAAGTTAATTTTCGAAAAACTAAACTTTAAGTTATTTTGTTTGAAATCCAACCATTTTGGTAAAGTCATGATTTTTAGTGGAAAATTTAACAATTTTGGCTAAAAATTCATAATTTTGTTTGAATACAACTGTTTTTGGTTTTGAATTCTTTTTTATTTGAAATGTGAACTGTTACATTTTTTGTTAAAAATTCAGTATTTTATAAAATTGAAGAACTTTGTTCAACATTCTATTTTTTGGTTGATGATTCGACTTAGGCTAAAGTTAATTTTATTATTTTGTTGAAAATCTAACCACGTTAGTAAAAATGTATTCTTTTTAGTTGAAAATTCGTCTTTTTGGGTTGAAAATTCATATTTTTGGTTGAATACAATGGTTTTTGTTCTAAAATTAAAATCTCCTTTAGTTGAAATGCGTGAACTGTTACAGTTTTTGTTAAGAATTCATATATTTTTTTATTGTACATTCAATTATTTAGTTGAAAATTGGGCAATTTTGTTCAAAATTCTATTTTTTGAATTCAATCATTTTGATAAAATCATTCTTTTTAGTTGAAAATTCAATTGTTCTTGTTAAAAATTCATTTTTTGGGTTGAATAAAATTGTGTTTGGTTTAAAAAAATATGTTTTTCAGATGAAATGTGAACTATTACATTTTTTCGTTAAGAATTCATATTTCATTGATTAAAAATTCAATTAGTTAGTTGAAAATCGGACAGATTTGTTACAAATTCTTTTTTTGTTGTTGAGTTTCCGACATTTTAGTTGAAACCCCTTTTTGAAAAATTGAATCATTTGGTCAAAAATTATTTTCTTTTTAAAATAATTTTTTAACTGAATATTGAACTATTGCATTTTTATTCGACTTTTTTGGTAGAAAATTAATATTTTTGATTGAAAATGTAGCTATTGTTAAAATTTGGTTGATTCGATTCTTGTTGAAAATTCTTTCTTTTTATGGATGATTCGAAATTTTAGTTAAAAGCCGTTTTCCTTAATTTTTTAAACTGAATATTCATTTATCGCATTTTGAGTAGAAAATTGAACTGTTTAAAAGTTTTATATTTAGTTTAAAATTCGACTTTTTGTAGCAGATAAGTAATGTTTTTGGTTGGAAATTGAGGTGTATTGTTTGGAAACTGGGTTTTTGTTGTTAAAAATTAATTTTTTTACTGAAAAAATAACTTTCATTTTTGGTTGAGAATATCATCTTTTTGGTTGAAAATCATCATTTCAGTTAAAAAGTAATTTCTGTAGTGGGAAATTTATCTTTTTTAGTTAAAAATTCTTGTTTATGGTTAAGTATTTAACAATTTGGTTAAAAATTAGTTGTTTTTTGAAACTGAAAATTGAACTGTTCTTTTAGGAGAAAATTGATCTATTTGGTTAAAATTGAATTTTTTAAGGAAAATGATTTATTTTAGTTCACAATTGATTTATTCGGTTAAAAATTCACGTATTTTGTTAAGAATTCTTCTTTTTGATAAAAAGTTTCCCTATTTGGTTAAACTTGTATTTTTTGTTGAAAATTTATCATTTTACTTCAAAATTAATTCCTTTGTTCAAAAGTTTAACTGTTTTGTTTAAAATTAGTTTTTGAACGGAAAGTGCAACCATTACTATTTTCTTGCAAATTTATATTTATTAATTTAAAATTGATCTTTTTTAGTCCAAAAACTTTTTTTGTTGAAAATTCAACGATTTGGTTGATTTTTGTTTTGCTTTAATGCATTGTTTTAGTTGAAGATGCATCATTTTCGTTGAGAAATCATTTCTTTGGTTAAAAATTTAAGTATTTTATTAAAAATTAGTTCTTTCAGCTAAAAAGTGAATATTCTATGTTTGGCTAAAAATGTGTGTCAATATTAACTTTGTAACTGAAAGTATAAGGATTCCATTTTTAGTAAAAACTTCAGCTATTTTGTTGAAAATTCACCTATTTGGTTGCGAATTAATTTTTTTTAATTGAAGATACTTCATTTTAGTTAAAATTGATTTATTTTATTGAAAAATTGCTATTTTGTTAAAAATTAATATTATTAACTAAAAATTTAATATTGTACGTTTGAATAAAAATTCATATTTTTTAATTTGAATTGCACGTATTTTTTTGAAAACTCGATTTTTTGTCTTCAAAAAATTAATTTTTTAACTGAAAATATGACTGTTTCATTTCTCATTGGAACATCAACTATTTACTTGAAAATTCAACTATTTGGTTGTGAATTTTTGTTTTTTTTTTATTGAAGATTCTTCATTTTATTCCAAAAATCATTTCTTTTATTGAAAATACTTTTTTTTCTTTGTGGAAAATTGAATATTCTGTTTGGTTGAAAATTGATCTTTTTTAGTTTCATAATTTATGCCTTTTTGAAAACCTTTTTTTTAAGTAGAAGATTAATTTTTTGGTTCGAAACCAAATTTCTTGAAAATTTATTATTTTCGTTTAGAATTTATTTCTTTGGTTGAAAATTTGACAATAAATAAGTGATTGAATAAAAAATAATAATTTAATAAACAAAATGTGTAACTATTCCTTTTTTTCTTGTCAATTATTTAGCTTAAGAATTGCAACATTGTGGATGAATTTTTTGTTCTGTTTTGAGTGAGAAATCTGCAGTACTTCTAAAATGTAATATATATGGATTTACTATTTTTTGTTATTACAATTTTTTATTATTTTCCTATGTGTAATATTGCTTTTATATCTGAAAGAAAAATTTATAACGATGAGGGAAAATGAAAAATTGGTCAGGGAAGACAGAGAATTTAGAATTTGTTATGTTGTAGCAACCCTGTTAAAGAGCGTGGTCATTTGATTAGGAAAATACGAAATGTCCATACATTTCTAGCAAAAGAAATTTAAATAAATAAAAACGTTTATTTGCATTTTTCATTTGAGTAGCCATCTTTTTTTCTCTATATTTTCCATATTTTCTAAATCTGCCCAATGATGACAAAGCGCACTAGAGGAGGGGTGAGGCTTTTGGAATTTTCAAAGCGTTAACTTTAAATCGGAGTTTATCACTGAAACGCAAATCGATTTAAGTATCGATTTCGAGAGGTGAAACTTTCGAAAAGCTGGCGTTTTGAAATCTGGACCCTTGCAGTGGCTCCAATGATCAATGATTATGAGATCTGAGGGCTTTGTTGAAAAAAAAACAACTATTAAGATTTCATCAAAATAATGTCAAGTTGTAAATAAAGAAATTAATTTTCCATACAGTTGATTGCTATTGCCACTGGTGGCCGAATCGTTCCACGATTTGAGGAATTGACGCCAGAGAAACTTGGATTTGCTGGAGTTGTGAGAACCTTGTCGTTTGGTACCACGAAGGACAAAATGCTTGTCATTGAAGACTGCAAAAACTCGCGAGCAGTCACGATCTTCATCCGAGGTGGAAACAAAATGGTAGGTTTTGATTGTGAATTTTTGTAAATTTAAAGAAAAAAGCAGGGAGAATTCCAGCAGTGCTTTTCCATGCGCCTAACTGGCCAGACACCTTGCAAAAGCAACGCATTATTACTTTTTAATTGTTAAATTCAGTCGCTGAACTGACATGCCGTGATAATGCTACACACTCAACTAAAAAGTTAAGTTTCTGATTAATAATTTAGAGTGTTTACCAAAGTGGGAAGTTTTTTTTACCGGAATTTCATTCCATGAGTCGTAAATTTTCTTATGATTTGTGTTTTAAAGTAAAAATATATCAGGCCTCACAGACCGGTATTTAAAGGGATTTTAAATTTTAAAGCTTATGAAATATTTTTGGATAAAGAATTTATGCATGAGAATTGAGGTGTTTTTTGTAGGGTTTTAAAAGTTTTGGAATTCGCCCTGAATTATGATTAATTTATTATAAATTCTTTGGAATTCTCTTGAATTTTATGAATTCACTTGAGTTTCTCTAAATTTACTCTATTCTACTTGATTCAATGGATTTTTTTTTGAATTTTTAAAAGTTTTTATTGATTTCAAAACACTTGAAATATTTCAGGAAATTTAAATAGATTCCCAGAAATTTTTTATTTATTTCAATAGTTTGAAAAGATTTAAAGGACGGAAGTATGTTGGACATTTTAAAAGATTCCAGCTTATTTTCGAAAGATTTTAACAATTTCGAGAGATTTCTAAGGGTTATAATATTGTCAAGGGATTTTAATATTTTTAATGGATATTACAGAATCTTTCACAAGACAAAACCCTTTTGAATTCTTCTAAATTCATTCAATTCTATACAATTCAAATGATTTTTCCATATTTTAAGTGGTTTTTAATTCAGCTAATAACTTTTTAAATTTGTTTTCTAAGCTTATTTTAAAGGTACTGAATGTAATGAAGTATTTTCATATTTTCAAATTGTTTCACATGCATTTCATTTTTTTCACCTTGAATTCATTTGAATTCTTTGGAATGTAACTTGAATTTTTCTTAAATCTTCTGAATTTATCATATATTTGTTTTGAGTTTTTTTTTAACATAATGATAGTCTTGAATTGGTTTAGGAATTTTTAAAAAGAATTATCAGGGGCTATATATCTGACTGTCAAATCGGGAAAATCAGGAATCTTGTTCGCCGGAAAAAAGCCGTAAAATGAGTTGAAACATGGAATTTGTGAAAAAATCATGATTCTTACTTGAAATAGGGAAATTTTTTAAAGAATAGCGATTCTGATTTGAAACCGTGAACCTAAAAAAAGAACTATAATTCTAAGTTCAGACAGGGAATTCCAGTATAGAGTTATAATTTCGACTTTAAGACGGGGAATTTGCTAAGTAATTGATAAATTTGAAACCAGGAATAAATGAAAGAAATATTTTTAAAAACTCAAGTAATGAATAACAATTTTCCTGACTGTAAACAGTGAACCAATATAACTTTTTTCTTTGGGACATGGAATGTCAACATTGACATTTGAACAAGGAATTTTTGACATGAATAGGAATTTTGGAAATGAATTTACATTTTAATTTAAAAAAATAATAATAAAATAATCCCTGTTCCAAAGCAGAATTTGTCCAATTTGAAACTACTCTCTTGCAGATTTTAGAAAAAAAGAGAGTTACTATATTTCTGAATTATAATAGAAAATGTTCAGGTTTGGCCGCTAGACCGAAAAACCGGGAATTTGGTATGTCCGGGAACCTTACAAATTTTCAGAAAAAAAATCTGTTCAAGTTTGATTTTGATTTTTAATTTTTTTCAATTATATTATCAATTAGTTTACAATCCGTAATTCGAAAATCTTTCACTTACAAATTTTCCAATTTGGATTATTTGGAGGAAATATTTTTCAGTGTGTAAGAAAGAATTTTAGGAAAAATTCGAATCATTTTAAAGGCGCTTTAAAAGTTCTGAAAAAATGTCAAAAATAATAAAAAATTTAAATGAATTTGCAAAAAAAATATAGATGTTTCAAGATTAAACCATAAAATTTGGAAGCATTTTAAGGATTATGAAACTATTTAAAATGAAATTAATTTAACATGATTTGCAGCCCAGTTTTTATTACATCAAATGGAAATTTTTTTAGCTTTATGATCAGATTTTTTAAAAATTTTATTGACTGAAAAATGTTTGCGAACTTGCAAAAAACCAGGAAATGACTAGGAATTTTTTTCTTTGATTAAAAATGCCACCCTGAATTTTCCAAAGAATTATAATTTTTATTTAGAAAACGAAATTTTTGAGAAGATTTATAATTCTGTCTTGGAACAGTGAGTTGTGAAAAAGAAGTATAATTATAAAACAGGGAATTCAAAATCATCCACCTGGTTTTGATTCTGATTATGTATAAATTTAAAAGCAGGGAGAATTCCAGCGGTGCTTTTCCATGCCCCTAACTGGCCAGACACCTTGCAAAAGTAACGCATTATTGCTTTTAATTGTTAAAATCAATCGCTGATCTAACATTACGTGATAATGCTACATCCAACTAAAAAGTTTCTTTTTTCAAATTCAGTGTGTTTCAAAAAGGTTCAAAAAATTTCGAAAGATTTTAAATATTTTATTGTATTTTTAAAACATCCAAGGAATTTTGAAAAGGTTTTAAATGCTTTAAGATATTCCCATTAATTTCTATATTATATTTATTAATTTAAAGGGATTGCAATGAGCTTGAAATATTTTAGGTTACAAAACTTTTCAGAATTTAGGAAGACGAACGATTTTGCAGGACCAATAAGGTTTTAAGGTGTTTTAAAAGATTTCACTAGATTTTATAGGGTTTCCGAGGATTTCAATTATTGTAAGGATTTTTTTAGTTCTTTCAATGTATTTTAATAAATTTTCTTGGATGTATTCAAGAAAAATGAGATATTTTCTTAGGTTTTCAAAAATTTGAAGAGTTTTTTAAATTAGTTCTTGGAATTCATCCTGCATTCTTTTTTATTTTTTGGAACTCTTTTAATTTTTTTAAAAGTTCAATAAGTAAAATGTTCAAAGGATTTTAACAGATTTGAAATATTGTAGGGCATTTTAAAAGATTCCCAGATATGTTTTCATGCATTTCAATAGTTTGAAGGAATTTCAAAGGCATTGAAATTACTTCCAATTCATTTTAATTCTTTTGAATTGTTTTGTAGTAATTTATATCTTTTTTTATTAGAAATTATTAGGGGTTCACAGATTTAAAGAGATTTTAACATATGTTTTGCAATTTATTTTGAATTCGCCTTAATTTATATTAATTTATCCTCAATTATTTTACATTTTTAGGCATTTTATCGAATTTTTGAAAATTCTGTTTAATTTATCTAAACTCATTTCAAATAATTTTTTCACATTTTTCAAATTTTTTTAATTTACTTGTTTGTTTTTAAATTCAGTTTAATTATTTTAATTTAATTGTATCGAATTATTTTCATTTCCCTTAAGTTCGTCTAGATTCATCCAAATTTTACTGAAATTAATGTCATTTTTAAAATTATTTCCAATTCATTTGGATTTTTGTTTTTGTATAAATTAGTACGGTTCCAATGATTTGAAGCGATTTAAAATTATTTTTCTGTTGTTCATCCTGAATTATTATTACCCAATTGTACTTAATTAATTAAATTTTTTTGAATTTTTCAAACTTTTTAATTCATTTAAATTTTTTTGATGATTTTGATGATTTCAAAGCATGTAAAAGAAAATTTATATTTTTGCATATTTGGAACAAAAAAATTTGAAAGTTTTTAAGAATAAGAAAATTAAGAGTGAAAAAATTATATAAATTAAAATAATAATTAAAATAAATTAAATAAAGATATAAGGATGATAAATTTTTCTAAACATTCCTAGGAAACTTGGAAACGATTTCTTATTTTGAAAACTTAATTTTAAGAATCTTTTTGATTTTGCAGAATTTTTTTTAAGAAAATTTAAATTACAATTTAAAATTTGAAAAGATTTTTAAAAAATTAAAACAAAAGTGTTCTCGAGATTTCTGGGAAAATTTAGAATAATTTTTTAGTTTGAAAAAATAAGTGTAAGGGAATATTTTTTAATGTTCTAGCCTAAAATTGCGTTTGAAAGGTTTTTCAAGAAAAAAAATTTCCTTGAGATTTCTGGAAAATTAAGAATAGCTTTTTCTTTTATAACATAAATGTAAGAGAATATTTGCAAATATTTGAAAACAAAAGCGAGTTTTAATGATTTGTTCTGTATTATTTTAATACACATTACATAAATTATATTTTAATCATTATATGACACAATATTATATTTATCTAATAATTTAATTTACAAAATATTATATTTTTGTTTTGTATTTGAAAAAATTTCAATAATAATTTAAAATTGGAAGATTTCAAGGAATTTTAAACAAAATTTAGATTTTTGTAACTTTTTAAGAATATTGAAAAAATTTTAAAGATAATAAAAAAAAATGTCTTGAGATTTCTGGTAAAGTTTAGAATAATTTTTTCTTTTTAAAAAGTAATTGTAAGAATATTTTTAAATATTTAAAAAAAAAGAATGTTTTTATGCATAAATAACAAATAATTTAACTACTAATTTAAGAAGTTTTCAGTTAATAAAAAATTGTAATCGTTCAGTTTTTAATTTTTCTAGCTTAAAATTGCTGAAAATTATATATTTTGAAAAATGTATTGATTCGTTCTTAATTTATATTACTAAAAATGATAGCGAGCACTTTGAGTTCTTTAATTTTAATGTCCGTTTTTATTACTAAATGGATAAAAAATGTAGCCTTAGGAGTTCCAATTTTTTATTTTCATATACTGTGAATATTTTTTGCGAATCGTGAAATTATCAGGATTTTTTTATTATTAAAATTATCAGCATGGACTTGGAACAGGTTTTCTAAAAGTACTACAATTTTGACTTGGAGAGGGGAGTTTTCAAAAATAATAATTATTATTCTGATTTGGAACAGGAAATTTTCAAAAAGAAAGTCTCACATAGAACAGGGGATTTTCGAAAAGAATTCAAATTCTGAATAAAAACATGGAAATTTGAAAAAGAAGTATAATTATCAGACCAGGAAAATAAAAAATTAGCCGAGAAATGATTGAGAATTTAAAATCATCCGCCTGGTAGACACTCTGAAGTTGCATTTATTTTGATTCTAAAGAATTACTTTGATTTTGCAGATCATCGAGGAAGCAAAGCGATCTTTGCACGATGCTTTGTGCGCAGTGCGCAATTTGGTAACCGATGAGAGAATCGTCTACGGTGGAGGTGCCTCTGAAATTTCCTGCGCTTTGGCATGCGCAGCTGCAGCCGACAAAATTAGCACTCTGGAGCAATACGCTTTCCGTGCCTTTTCAGAGGCCCTGGAAGCAATTCCAATGGCCCTTGCCGAGAATTCTGGAATGTCGCCTGTAAACTCTCTGGCTGAAATCAAAGCCAGACAGATTTCGGAAAATAATCCAGCCTTGGGCATTGACTGCATGAACCGTGGAACTTCAGGTTAGTATTAATCAAATTTTTTTAAGGAGCCCCGGCTGGATCGTTAAATAGCAATTAATTTATTTTTTACGCGGAATTTTACAAATTTTTAGAAGAAAATTTATACAATCTCATGATACAAGGTTTCTACCCTATCTGGAAAACCTGGAATTTTTAGGGATTTTTGATATGCCTGTAAATATCTGGAAATGTCGGGGAATTTTTGGAGAGCTTGTTCATTTTTTTTTAAATGTCGATACAATATTGAATAGCAATGATTCTTTATTTGTAAAAGTAGCTTTATAAAGTAGCTTTTTTACCAAGAAAGAAATTTTTGGTTGAAATTATTATTCTTTTGTTGGAAAATTATCTTTTGGTTATTTTAAATTGTTTTTGATTAAAAATTAATTATATAGTTAAAAGTTTATTTCCTTCTTTAATTCCGTCTCTTAGGTTGAAAAACGAGTTATTTTGTTGAAAGTTTGTTTATTTTTTGGTTGAAAATTATTTTTTTATTGACTGAAAATTTAACTATTATAATTGAATATTCCATTATTTTAGAAACTTTAAACTTCTCTGTTAGAAATTCAATTCTTTGGGTTTAAAATGAGCTATTTTATTGAAAACTTGTTTTTTTTTTTAATGATAGGGAAGTTTTTTGCCAAAAATTAAACTGTTTTGTTAAAAATTTGTTTCTTTATTGGTTAAATTCAAATGATTTTGATTAAAAAGTAAAATATTATTTGGTTGAAATATCAATTACTACATTGTTCCTTTAGAGTGCTTTTTAATCAAAATTTAATTATTTGTTTAAAAGATCATTTATTTCATTAAAGATTCATTATTTGATTAGAGAATTTTTCTCTTTGGTTGAAAAATGAGCTATTTTATCAAAAATTGTTTTTTTTTATAATTATTATTTTTTAATAGCTGAAAATTAAACTATTCTAATTTAATATTCCATTAGTTTAGTTTAAAATAATTCATTGAAAGTTAAACTCTTTTGTTAAAAATCAATTTCTTTGGTTGAGAAATGAGCTATTTTATTGAAAAATCGTTTTTTCTTTAAATGAAAAGGAATTTTTTGCCTGAAATTTAACTGTTTTGTTGAAAATTTGTTTCTTTTTTGGTTGAAATTAATTTTTCGGTTTAATTCAAATGCTTTTGATTAATGAATTTTTTGTTGTTGAAAATTCGTCTTTTTGGTCTTAAGATTGATTTGTTAACTTAAAACTTCATTTTTTAAGTGTAGATTAAAAATTCAGCTATTTCAGTTGAAGATTTATCATTTTAGGTGAAAATTCATTAGTGGGGTTGATAATGAATTTTTTTAAATAAAAATGTAATTATTGCATTTTTCAACTATTTGGTTGAATATTAGACTTCTTTAATTGATAGTTCAACTATTTCGTTAATAATTCGTGTATTTTGTTAAAAAATTGTGTTTTTTTGGTAGGAATTCATAATTTTATTTATAACTTAATATTATTGTTTAAAAATTCATCTTTTTCTTTGAAAATTCAAATATTCCAGTTAAATATTCATCATGTTTGATGAAAATTCACATTTATGGTCTCAAATGCAACTTTTTAAGTTGAAAAATCATAATTTTATGTAAAAATTCGTTTACTTTGACAATTTTTTGCTCTTTTCTCTTAAAGGATGTTTAGAATGAGGGTCATTAATTAAAATAAATGTTTGCGTTTTGCGACAAATATGAATATTACTTTCAGTTGAGCAGGAAAATCGAAATTTGAGTCCTTGTGAAAAATTTTCACTGCGGTTTATTTGGATAAAAGACTTCGCACTCTTTTTCCCTATTCCTCTCTTTCCCCCCTTTTTAAACGAATATCTCTTTTTCTCCTGTTCTCAAGAAAAACTTATATTTTCCTTTTTTTTAATTATTAGTTAATACTTTTTTATTGAAAATATAATAATAATTATTACATTTTTTGAGTTCAGAATTATTCACCTTGGTTCGAAAATTTAACTATTTTTTGAAATTCTTCCTTTTTTATTAAACTTTTGCGTATTTAGACAGATTGTTTATCCTTTTTGGGTAGAAAATTCGTCCTTCAGGAGAGAAAAAATCATTTCTTGGTAGGAATGTCATATTTTTTGGTCCAGAAATATTTTTTTTTTGTCAAAAATTGAACTATTTTGTTAAACATTCATCTTTTTGGATAGAAAGTCCCTCCTCTTGGATTGAAAATTCATATTTTCGTAGAAAAGTCACCGTTTTTGTATGAAAGTAACTTTTCAATGGTTAAAAGGTAATTTTTTTAAATTGAAAAGTCTACGTATATATTTTTTGTCAAGAAATCACTTTTTTTAGTCGAAATTTTTTCTTTTTTGGTTAAACATTCGCTTTTAGGGTAGAAACCCCTTCCTTTTTAATTGAAAATTAGTGTTTTATGCTTAAAAGGCAATACTAATAGTTACAATTTCTGCTATTTATTTGAAAAGGTAATCATTTTGTTGAAAATTTAACTATTTTATGCAAAATTCATATGGCTTGGTCGAAAGTTCAACTGTCTTCTTAAATATTGTTTTTTTTTTTACTTGAAAATTTAACGAATTGCTTGGAAATGCAACTATTTTTTGTCGAAGTTTAATCTTTTTTGTTTGGATATTCATCTATGTACGTTGAAAATTTAATTATTAGGTTCCAAATTCAACTATTTTGTTCAAAAGTTAATTATTTGTTTAAAGTCATCTTTTTGGTCAAAAGTTCAACGGATTTGTTGAAAATTTTTCTTTTTGGTTAAGTTTTTTTGCAAAGATTTAAAGATTTTAAGTTATTAAGAATTATTCTCTTTGGTTTAAAATTAAAATCTTTTTTAGTTGAAACATCAACTTACGCATTCAAGTACTTATTTGAAAATGGAAAATGGTTACAATTAAACTTTTTTTGTTGATCATTTAAGATTTTAGTTTCAAAATCTTTGTTTTTCTTTTTGGAAAAATGAACCTTTTTTTTGAAAATTCTTTTTTTTTCGTGTTAACAATTAATTTTTTGCGTGTTTCGTTGAAAATTCAACTGTGTGAGTGCGAATTCACGTATTTTGTTAAAAAAAATCGTATTTTTTATAGAAAAATAATCTTCTTGGTTGAAAAATTATATTTTGGTTTAAAAATTCAACAATTTATTTGGTTAAAAATTCCTTTTTTTTTTGTTTGAAGATTCATGTTAGTTACAAATTCATTAACTCGGTTAAAAATTTATATATTTTGGCCGAAAATTTATCTTTTTTAGTTCAAAGTTTATGTTGAAATTTTACCAGTTTAGTTTAAAATTCATTTCTTTGGTTGAAAATGTAACTATTTTGTTAAAGATTAGTTTTAATTATTTTTTTAGGGAAAGTGTAACTGTTCCTACTTTTCTGGTAAGTTTATAATGTTTAGTTCAAAATTCCGTCACGTTTGAATTAAAAACTCAACTACTTTGTAGAAAACTCGTGTTTAGGTTGAAAATTCAACATTTTTAAAATGAAATTTGTGTTCTTTACTGTTTGAGAAATCTTTCTTGATTAAAAATTCATCTGCTCCGTTTATGATATAATACATCTACAATGTAATGTATGTGGATTTACTATTTTTTTAGTAAAAAATTTAGGAACAAGTCTTATTATCTTCTAGTTCAAGAAAAGTCATGGAATTTCTAAATTGTCACTTTGTAGAAATTCTCAGTCTATTATGAAAGGAAGATCTCGTTTAGAAGAAATATTATAACTGAAAAGTTTTTTTATCTACAAAATTTAAAACTTATAAAATTTCCCAAAGATTTCAAGATCAGAAGAATTTTAAAGATTCAAAAGGATTTCACTAAGATTTAAAATAATTCTCCAATATTTCCGACATTTCCCAAGATTTTCAAACTTTGAAAATATTTCAGAGATTTTCAAGATTTTAAAAAGGACTAGATTTCTAAGTTTTCATAATATTTTGCTCATATTAAAAATATTTTATTTATTTCAAATGAATACAAAAGATTTTACAAGTATTTCAAGGATTTCAAAAATTGTACAAAAATGTAAAAAGATTCAATTGAAATTTAAAGATTTCACAAAAATGTTAAATACTTCCAGATATTTCAACTTATGTTTGCAAAAAATTAAGAATTTATTTATTTTTGGTTCTGCTTTCTTTAAAAATTGTTGGTCAATACAAAATGGAATGGCTCATTTTTGACGTCTATAATAAACGGTTATTTCATTATTTTATGTAAAAAAAAAGGAGGCCTGGAAAACCTCGAACAAAACTAGAATTTTGTTCCTATGAATCTCTGGACACCCTGACTTTTTAAGAGTGTTATTGAACACTTAATTAGGAAAACACGAATTTACCATACACATCTAGTAAAAAGAGATTTATATATGTAAAATTGGTCATTTTCGGAGTGGCCACCTTTTTTCTATATGCTCTATATTTTCTAATTCTGCCCAATGATGACAAAGCGCACTAGAGGAGGGTGAGGCTTTTGGAATTTTTAAAACGTTAACTTTATATCGAAATTTATCGCTGAAACGCAAATTGATTTAAGTATCAATTTCGAGAGGTGTAAGTTCTTGAAAAGCTGGCGTTTTCAAATCTGGAACCTTGCAGTGGCTCCAATGATCAATGATTATGAGATCTGAGGGCTTTAAAAAAAATTAGAAAAATTTAGAGCATTGAAAATCGTTGGAATTTTTTTCCTGTCTGATTCGGTGGCTCTATTTTTTTCCTCAACTTCTTTCCTCAATCTCTCCGAAAAAACAGATACATATACTTTATACAGTTTTTGCATCAGCGTCACACCCTTATAATCTTTAACCGCCTCTCCATTGCCTTTCTTCATTCACTATGGATATCACTACTCCTTATTTTCATAACTATTTTATTGTAAATTCGTTTTTTCTTGCTTGAAATGAATTTTTTCACTTGAAAATGTAAGTGTTCTGTTTTTTGGTTGAAAATTAATCGGATTTAGTTGCAAATTCAATTAAAATTCATGAATTGTGTTAAAAGATCGTTCTTCTTTTGTTGAGTTCTATTGTTTTTTTATAACAAATTTTAATCTTTTTGGTTGAAATGTTTTGTTAGCAATTAATTTTTTGCTTAGAGATTCTTGATTAAAATAAAAATTCATCTCTGGTTGGAAAATAAGCTATTTTGTTAAAAGTACGTTTTTTCTTTGGCTGAAAATTATTTTTTTTTTACAGAAATTTTAACTTCCAGTTACAACTTTAACTATTTTATTGCAAATTTTTTTTTTAATTAATTTTTTTTACTGAAAATGTAACTATTGACTTTTTGGCTGAAAAATTATCTCTTTTAGTTGAATATTCGACTTTTTTGGTGGAAATTAATCCTCTGGGTTGAAAATTAATATTTTTTGTTGAAAATTCAATGATTCCAGTTAAATAATCGTCATTTTAGTTTAAAATTTGTCCCTTTCTCTGAAATCGTAGCTATTTGTTTAAAAATTTGTTTTTGTTAAAAATTAGTTTTTTAGCGGAAAATTCAACTATTCCTGTTAAAAATTACATAATTTTAGTCGAAAATCCATCTTTTTGGTTAAATATTAATTTTTTATCTGAAATATTAACTATTCAATTGTTGGTTGACAATTTATATTTTTAATTGAAAATTTATTTATTTTCGTGAACGTTCTTTTTCATTGGTAGAAATTAATCTTCTTGTTTAAAATGTAATCTTGTTGATTAAAAATTGAACTATTTCGTTTAAAATTTATCTTTTTTTAATTAAAAATTTATTCATTTTGTTGAAAAATCGTCTTTTCTAATAGAAAATCAATCTTTTTGTTTTAAAAATTCATGTTTTTCGTTGCAAATTTAAGTATTCTAGTTAAATATTCATCATATTATGTGCATACAAATTCTTCTTTTTCTTTTAAAATAAAACTACTTGGTTGACAATTAAACTAATTTTGTTTTGAAAATAAATCTTTTTTTTTTTTGTTGTGGAAATTTTTTTTTTTACTTAAAATCAACTATTTGTTGGAAATTCATGCCTGTTATTGAAAATTCGTATTTTTCGTATAACCTGATCTTGCTGGTGAAAATCAAGATTTTTGGTTGAAAATTCAACTATTTCAGTTCAGGATTCATAATTTTAGTTGAAAATTCATTACTCTGGTAGAAAAATAATGTATTTAAATGAAAATTTAACTATTCCATTTTAATTGACAACTGATTTTTTTAGATCAAAATTGATGTATTTTGTTTGAAGATCAACTATTTTGTTTAAATATCAACTGCTACATTTTTCGTTCCGAAATCAGTTTTTTGAGTGAAGATTTAATTACTTTGTTGAAAGTTACTTTTTTGTTAAAAATTGAGTTTTTTTATTGAAGATTCATAAGCTGTTTGTTAAAAATAAGTTTTTTGTTTGGCTGACAATGCATTATTTACTGAAATTTTAACTACCAGTTGCAACTAGTTTGTTGATTTTTGTTTTGTTTGAAAATTATTTTTTTTACTGAGAATGTAACTGTTTACTTTTTGTTTCAAAAATTATCTCTTTTAGTTGATTTTTTACTTATTTAGTAGAGATTAATATTCAGGGTTAAAAAGTAATCTTTTTGTTAAAAATTCAATGATTCTAGTTAAAGAATTATCAGTTTAGTTGAAAATTCATCACTTTGTTTGAAACTGTAACTATTTGTTTAAAAATTAGTTTTTATAAGAAAATTCAACTATTATAGTTAAAAATTACATACTTTCATTTGGAAACCCATCTCTTTGGTTAAACATTTATTTTTTAACTACAAATTTAATTTAAATTTGACCATTTTTTTAAATTGAAAATTCATGTATATACGTGAAAATTCTTCTTCGGTAGAAATTAATCTTCTTGGTTAAAAGTTCATCTTTTTGATAAAAAAATGAACTATTTCGTTGAAAATTTATGTTTTTTTTTAGTTGAAAATTGATTCATTTGGTTGGAAAATCGTCATGTTTATAGAAAATCAATCTTTTTGTTTAAAAATTCGTGTTTTTCGTTGCTAATTCAAGTATTCCAGTTAAATATTCATTATATTATGTGGTTAAACATTCTTATTACCAGTTGAAAATAAGACTACTTTGTTGAAAATGAAACTGGTTTTTGAAATTTGTTTTTAAAATAAATCTTGTATTTTGTGAAAAATTAATTTTTTAACGTAAAATTTAACTATTCCATTTTCTGTTGAAACTGATATTTTTCAGTTCAAATGTTTTAGTTCAATTATGTTTGTTAGTATTGGTTAATTACTTAATTAATCGATCGTGCTAAAGTATTTGAGAATATCTTGTAATATTAATTGCATTCATAGAAACGGAAAAAAACTTTATTTATAATGAACTCGCTAAACTGTCGATTATTTAAAAAAATTCGAAATATTTAAATAGCTCCATACAATAAAAAATTATAACTGGAAAAACTTTAGATGTTTGGAATTTCCAGGGAACTTTTTTCCAGGATTTGAGTAGGCACTCTGGATTAATTTGTAAAAGCTTTCTTACAATGAAATATACATTTTGTTGCAGACATGAAAGTACAAAACGTCATCGAGTCCCTGAAGAGTAAAAGTCAACAAATTCTACTCGCAACGCAGCTGGTGAAAATGATTTTGAAGATCGACGATATTCGTTCTTGTGGTGAATCTAATGAATAAATTAATATTTATCAAATTTTCGGTTAGCACGAAAGTATTGGTAAGATAATTACGCTTTACATTAATTTGCTTCATTCGTTTTGTAAGTTTTGTTACTCAAAAGCTATTCCTCGTCTCGTCCGCGCGTCTCTGCATATTTTATCATAACTGAAAAAATGTTTACTTATATTACAATAATAAAACGACGAAAAAATCGCAAATCACTGTTGTTTTATCATAATTTATGTTTTTTTTTTCTTTTTTTTTTTAGTAACTCGTTTTAAGCTTTTTTGGCTTTATTGGAGAAAATTCATTAAATGATTATGTAATTCTCTAATCCTCATAAAAAATATCGCTAGGAATAACTAATTTCACGCTTTTTATGGCATTTCATCATTTATCCTAATTTTGAATTTGGATATGTAGATTAATTCATTATATCTAAATAATTCGTATATCTAAATTTTGTTGTACCAGAACGTACTCTGCATTTGTTGTTACAAATTTTTCATCGAAAAATATTCATATAGATTACGATGAAAATTAATCCCTGCTATTGTATCTTAAGTTTTGGAATAAATAATTTTTATAAAATTGCAACAAGAGAATTGAACGACAATTTTTAATGGGGGAAACCCCGGAAACCTTTCCATACTTTTATGAGCTTTTATTTATTAAAAAAAAATAGTTAAGTGTGGCATTGAAAAATAAGAAATCCATCATTGACTAATAAATATGATTTTTTTAGTGTAGGGTTTAAAAGTCTTTTATAAAAAAGACGAAATCCCCAAAAAACTTTAAATTACGCATAAATTGAAGTGTAAAGATAGTTTAGTTTTAAAGTTAAAAAATTAAAGTTTAAAGTTGACTTTTTTTGGTAAAAATGCAACTGTTTGACTAAAAATTAATCTGTTTTGGATAAGGATTCAACTATTTTTGTTTAAACTTTGTCGTTTTTGTTTGAAGATAAAGAATTTTAGTTAAAAACTCTTTTCTTTGGTTGAAAATGTAATTAGTTTCTAAAAAAATGGTTTGTTTTTTCCATTAAAAATTATTATTATTTCTATTTGAAAACGAACTTATTCTATTTATGTCAGAAAGTTCATGTTTTTTTTTGTTGAAGATTCGTCATTTAAATTAAATATTCATTTCTTGGCTTGAAAATAAGTTTTTTTAGTTGATAATTAACTTTTTTAACTGAAAATCTCACTAAACCATTTTTGCTTGAAAACTGATCTTCTTTAGTTGAAGCAGTTTGGAACTCTTCGTTTTTTTTAGTGAATTCAAAGGTTTTTATTTAAAATAAGGATATTTTTGATTAAAATATCAATTTTAACATTTCCGTTGAGAATTCATATTTTTTAGTTAAAAATTCAACATGTCCTTCTGTAGAATTTCAACTTTTTGTGGAAAAATCGTTATTAAGTTAACAGTTTTATAAAATATTCGACTTCTCAGCTTCAAAACTAAACTAATTTGTTTAAAAATCATCTCTTTAGGCTTAAAATCTTTTTTGCTTGAAAATATAACTATTTTTAGGAAAGTTCCGTCACTTTTGATTGAAAGTAAAAAAATTTGCATCGTCTCTAAATGATTAAAAGAAAAAAAAAAATAAATTCCCAACATAATAGTGGAGTTTTCAGCTAAAAAAGATAATTTTCAAATCTAACAGTGGCAGTTTTAGCCAAAAGTGTTAATTTAGAACCAAAAAAATACGAATAAAATACCGAAATTAAATAAATGTTCCACCAGATAGTTGGAATTTTAACCAAGAAGATTAATTTCCTAAACAAAAAAAAATATTCCACAAAATACATTAATCTTCAACCAAAAAAAGAATATTTTAATTTCAGGGTTTGAAAAAAATTAACCAAAAGAAAAAGGTTTTTGACAAAATAGGTAAAGTTTTAACCAAAAGATTTTAAAATCAATTTAAAAAAACAAGTTTTCAACAAATTAGGTGAACTATAAACCAAAACATTGATTTTGACCACAGTTGCATTTTTAAACAAAAACTATTTAATTTATAAGAACCAAAGAGGATTATTTAGTAAAACCACGATTTTTTAACAAAAAAAGTTGAATTTTTATTCAAGAAGATTAGTTTCAAAAAAAAAAAATTTCAACCAAATAAATAACTTTTAAACAAAGTAGTTGAATTTTCATATAATAAAGTTCGTTAATGATTAACCAAAATGTTAAATTCAACAGCGAAAAGACGAATTTTCTGCAAAGCTGCAAAACTTTTAACCTGAAAATATGATTTTTCACAAGAAAGTTAATTTTCTATCAAATTATTGAAATTTCTGCAAAAAGGTTTCATTTTTAAATAAAAAAGAAGACATTTCTACAAGAAGAAATAAATATTTAAATAAAAAACATGAATTTTTAACAAAACTGTTGAATTTTTTAGTCCTAAAGAGAAAAATTTAATTCTAAAAAGATGAATTTTTTACAAAACAGTTGGATTTTCAACCAAAAAATTTAATTTTCAAACTAATAGTTGAATTTTCTGCCAAACTACGAATTTAAAGCAAAAAAGATGAATTTATTCCAGAATAAATTTGAATTTTGAACCCTAAAATATGAGTTTTCCAAAAAATATATAATTTTTAATAAATAGAATCATTTTATAGAAGAAAGTTGCATTTTAATCTGAAAGTAAGATGCAATATATAAAAAGAGAGATTAATTTTTAAAGCAAAAAGACGAATTTTCTACAAAAAAGTTAATTTTCAAATGAAATTTTTAATTCTCAACCAATTATTTGAATTTTCCCTACCACACTTTAAAAATGTAAAGCCAAAAAGACGAATGAATTCTGCACAAAAGTTGATAATTAAAACCCGAATATATGGATGTTCGAGAAAAACGTTAATTTTGAACTAAATAGAATATTTTTCTAGAAAAAATTGCATTTTAAACCGAAAAAATGTAATATTTACAAGAGATTAATTTTTAAACCAAAACGAAGAATTTTCAACAAAACAGTTGGATTTTCAAATGAAGAAAACTGTTTCACCCAAGAAGAAAAAAATGGAACTAAATTGTATTTTTATACCAAAAGACGAATTTTCTACAAAAAAGTTAATTTTCAACAATCAAGTCGATTTGCAACCAAATTTTTTAATCCTTCACTAAAACAGATTGATTTTTTATCAATTTCTAACAAACTATTAAAATTTTAAGCCAAAAAATTATAACTAGAAAAATCTATAAATGCCCGGAAATGATCTGGAATTGTCAGGGATTTTTCAGGATTTGAGTAGACACCCTGATTTGCTTAAAAAAAAAATATCTTTGCAGGTTTCAAAATCAGCGGTTCCCTAAAACAGTCAACTTTTAAGCTCTAAAACTGAACTATTTTTTGGAAAATTTGACTATTTTATTGAAACTGAATATTTCAATTGGAAATTTTAGGAATTTAAAGCATTTCTTATGAAATTTATTATAGCTTTCAAATTAATTTTATTTAAAAAAATGTATTTCTCTACATTTTCGTGAAAAAATCACTATATTTCCTTTGCCTTGAGATTACTTTGGGCTAAATAAAAAGGGAAAAATGTCAACGATAATTCATTTATTTTCAGGAACAAATAAATTTTGTTACATCGAGTCAAGCGCGTAATAATATAAATCACCATTGTAACTACATGGAAGGAGTGAAACTCTTTTTTTTTATAACTAATGATGCATTTACGAAGCACGGAGTTACTATTTAATTGAACAAGGTAAAAAAGGTTTAATACAATCGTAAAATGGCACGAAACGCAGCGTAAACGATATATTAACAGTAATATAATTTATATTTGTATAATACGCCCGTAGGGTACAGCAGCGCCATCTGAAACGCGAACTTTTGGGTATTTCAAAATTATAGCAATCTTATTGGGAAAGAGCAATGAATATCAATTAATTGTAATGAAAAATATTATACTGGGGTCTAAAATTAATTATTTGTGACAAGAATTCTTGTCAATATTGAATTTAAATTAAAATTTCCCAATAGTTCCAAACTGGTGGCGCTGTCGTAGCTTCCGCTCTGAAGGCCAAAAAAGGCCCCCCCAATTCTCAACAATCTCCTCGTATCACAAAATATACAATCTAGACCAACATAACGTTATAGTATCTCTCGATTCTCTCTCTTTTTACACAGTTTAATTACAATATAGATAAATATTTATACTTTATAGCCGATGATGCGAAGGAAAATTATTTTTCGAAATTAATTCGAGAATAAATTATTACTTGATTTAATAAATCGCAGACTATTTTACAAGGGAAACAAAATCGTTTCGTAAAAAGATATTATGCCTCACGTTTGTCTTTTTTTATACAAAGGATGCAATAATTCAAATTTGCTATTTCCATCTTCCTTAAACAATTACCTAAGATACTTGTCCTCCAGAATTCGTCCTCTAATATATTTTTTTCCATCCACATATAATTTTCTCTACAATTGGAACTATGTTCTACACTCAACTCCCGATATAAGAACGGTTTCGAACATGGCTGGCCTTGGCCTTGATCCTAAGTCGGGGGAATCCAAACCATCAGTTCTAGGAATATTGTAAACCGGGGCATCTTATATCGGGAGTTGAGTGTAGTTTCAAGATTTCATGAAATGTGCGACATTTTCGGATGCCAAGTGATGCAAAGGATAATAAATTATCTAAAATACACCATTCGCGTTAAAAAAAGGAAAGCGATGTGTATATAAAACGGTGGTTTTTAAATCATTCTACCCTCATCTACTGTATTGGTACCCAGTGTTATTCGATTTTTTGGTTTCTTCTAAAGAAATGGAAGCAATGCCTTCTGAGGATAAAAATGACTTTTCGGACGATGAAAAAATTATTTTTGTAAAACAGGCATGTCTTCTATCCCTCTGAGAATGAACAATTAATCTACAAATCGAATTTAGCGGGTGAGGTCCTTAAATTTTGGTTTCCAAGTCCAGATTGTGTGAACCTCAATGGTTTATGATTATTTTACCTCTATGATTCTATGATCGTCAGTAGTGAATGCAAAATGATCTTAAACTTTTTTAAGCATCGGTAGATGAAGAACTTCCGGTACTTCTATGTCCTCTAACCGGATGTTCGAAGGATTGAAAGGGAACCTCACAGGATATGAAAATCTCAGGTCCATCAAGAGCTGAAAAAATATTTGAGTTATTAGCTTATTTGGCTGGCTAATTATATTTTGTTTTATAATCAGGAAAGTCAGGGAATGTCTGAGAAAAACGGACAGTCAGGGAATTTTTTATGAACTTAAGTTGAAATAATTCTAATATTTTGTTGAAAATTCAACAATTTTGGTCAAAATTACATCTTTTTGAGATAAAAATTACAACTGTTAGATGGAAAATAAAAATTATTTAAAATTATTATCAAATTATTAGTAATTAAAATTGGGGTAAAAATTATACTTTTTGGTTGAATTTAACTGGTTTTGTTTTAAAATTAATTTGTTTGTTTGTTGAAAATTCATTTTTTGGTTGATAATTCATAATTTTAGAAAAACCTTTCTTTCGTGCAAAATTTAAATATTTTGTTGACATTTTTTTTTGTTAGTTCAAATTTAATTTCTAAAACTGAAATTGACCATGTTAGGTTGGAAATTTATCTTCTTCAATAGAAAATTTAACTACTCGATTGATAATTTATGTATTTTTTTTAAATTCGACTTTTTTGGTGGAATATTAATTTTTTTGTTAAATAATTCACCTTTTTGGTCCAAGATTCATTTCTTGGATTAAAAATTTAACTATTAAATTGAAAATTCATGTTATTTTATTAGAAATTATTCGTTTTTAGTAGCAAATTAATCTTTTGGTTGAAAATTTAAATATTGATTTTTATCGGTTGAAAAAATAACTTTTTTATATAAATCTAATCTTTTTCTTTTAAAATTCTTTTCTTTGGTTGCATATAAGATTTTAAAAATTGAAAACTTAATTTTTTTAACTGAAAAAAATTCCTTTTCTTGTGGGAAATTCAAATATTTAGTCGATAGTGGGACTACTTTTTTAAAAATTCATTTTTTGTTTGTTTGAAAATTCGTCTTTTTTGATGGAACATTAATTTCCTTGTTAATTAATTCACCTTTATGGTTAAAGATTCATTTTCTTCATTGAAAATTTAACTATTAAAATGGAAATTCCTTTAAAAATTCCAATATTTGGTTGAAAATTTATCATTTTGATTGAAAATTATTATTTTTAATAGAAAGTTTAAATATTGATTTTTGTGTTGAAAACGTATATTTTTTTATATAAATCTTTTTCTTTAAATTTAATTCTTTGAATGAAAATAGGTTTTTTAAAATTGAAAATGAATTTTTTTAACTGAAAAAAACAATCTCTTTTTTTGTTAAAAGTGGAATTACTTAGTTAAAAATTCATTGTTTTGGTTAATAACTCATCATTTTAGAAAAACTTTTCTTTTCGTTCAAAATTTGACTATTTTGTTGAAAAAGCTTTTTTGTTTGTTAAAAATTAATTTTTTTAAACTGGAAATTTACCATATTTGGTTTAAAATTTATCTTATTCAATTGAAAATTCATCTGTTCGATTGATAATTTATGTATTTTTGTTGTTGAAAATACGCCTTTTCTGGTGGAATAATAATCTTTTTGTTAAATAAATTCACCTTTTTGGATTAAGATTCATTTCTATCATTCAAAATTTAACTAATAAATTAAAAATTCCTGTAAACATTTTAATATTTAGTTGAAAATGCACGTATTTTATTCAAAATTAATCGTTTTTGGTCGAAAATTAATCTTCTTGGTTAAAAAATTATCATTTTGATTGAAATATAGTTTTTTTATAATTAAAAATTAATCATTAATCTAAAAATATAACTATTCTATTTTAAATTGCAAAGGTATATGTTTTAGGTAAAACTTCATCTATTTTTTTTGCGGTTTAAGATTCAGCATTTTAGTTAAAAATTCATTTCTTGGTTGAAAATAGAACTGTATTGTTAAAAAATCCTACTTTTGGTTTGAAAATTAGTGCGTTTTGATTCAGGATTCAACTAATTTGTAAAAAAATCGTATTTTTTGGTTTATTTCAACTGTGTTTGATAAAAAATTACAATATTTTTTTGATTGAAATATCGGATACTACATTTTTCGGTGAAAATTTATATTTTGTTGTTGAAAATTCTACTACTTTGTTGAAATTGAAATTAATTACTTTGTTAAAAATGTATTTTTTTGCTGATTATTTATAATGTTAAAAAAAAACTTTTTCGTAAAAAGTTAACTATTTTTTTAAATCATTATTTTATTAAAAACTAATTTTTTAATCTGAAAATCGAACCATTTTATGTTTGGTTGAAAACTAGTTTTTTCTATTGAAAAAATTTTTTTTCTGGAAATTTAACTATCAATATTATTAATATTTAACTATGTTATAAAATTTATTTCTTTATTTTGTTAAAAATTCGTTTTTTAGTTGAAAATACAATTATTTTGGTAGAAAATGTTTGTCTTTTTTGCTTGAAAATTCAGAATCTTGGATGAGATTTTTAATCTTTAATGATTAGAAAAATTTTTCGTGGTTGAAAGTTGAACTATTTTATTGAAAATGCTTGTTTTTAATTAAAAAATTAGTATGTTTAAGTTGATTTAACTAATTTGTGGAAAATTCGTATTTTTGGCTTTAATTCGACTGTTTTTGATTAAAAATGACAATATATTTTTTATTAAAATATCAACAATTACATTTTACGCTGAGAATTCATATTCATTTTTTGAAAAATCATCACTTTAGTTGAGAATATAAAGTTTTTATTGAAAACTCCTTTTTCCTTGATTGAAAATTTATTATTTTAACTGAAAATTTAATTCTTCTATTTTTGGTTCAAGATTTAACTTTTTGATTTAAAAACTCAACTATTGTACGTATATCGTAAGTAATTTGTATTTAAAACTACATTTAAAAATTAGAAATTAAAAGTAAAATTTGTAATCATAAAATTCTATTTAACTGTTATTGATAGAAATGTTTAAAATCAATTTAGAAACAAATCTTTTTGCATTAACATTATTTGTCTCCTACATGTATGGTTGTTTTAATACCGGAAAGAAAAATTTTAGAACCGCCAGGAAACTTAAAATTTGGTCAGAGAAAAGTCAAGGAAAGTTGGGGAATTACGAATATAGGTTTTTTTAACAACTCTGAAAATAATTAAATAAAAAAATATAATATAAAAATATAAAAAGTGTATAAAAAAAATTGAACTTACCTGTTCAGTGTTTTCGTTTCGTTCGAGTAGTTTTTGTTGCACTTTCTTTATGAAGGAGACTGGCACACGAGTTTCGAATTCGTCGGCAGGTGTATAGAGATTTAATATTTTTACTATCTGATTTGCAGTTAGTTTGTTGCACATGTCGCAAACGGAATCAACATCTTCGTCTCTCTTTCGTGCTTGCAGTAACTGAGCTGCTTGAACGATCGGTAAAAGCGCCTCAGAAGCATCCACAAGTCTACTGTCCCGTGCCCATTGTTCCAGATGACTCAGATTATATCTGAAAATATTTAGAGAAATAAAAATATTTTCGGGGAATTTTTGGGAAAATTTAAAGTATTAATTTAGGGATATCAGTTTTGAGAAACAGAAACAAAAACATTTTGTTTTGGTACCTTTTCAGACTTTTTAAAACAAATTTTCCGCTTTCGGGAAATTTCCCCCTTTTTCTATTAAATTTTCAAAGCGAAATTTAATTTAAAAAAAAATATTCAGAAATAAGAGAATTAGAATTCAGTGTTATAATTGATAAATAAAAAAAATAATTAAAAAAAAGGCTTGCGAAGTAGCTACATTAAAAATTTAATAACCGACAGTTAAAAAAAAACACGGAATATTTTTTGATTATACTACGAGTGTAAACAAATCCCTTAAAAATAAGTTTAAGTAGCGCCCCCTACCAGGGAAAGTTTCTGAATTAATTTCAGGATTTTTGATATCCTATAAAACTTCAAGCAAAGAAATCGGCATTTCCTAAAAAAGAAAATCGCAGGAAATTTTTTAACTGTGCTATAAGAATAAAAAAAACCTTAAAAATAAGTGCAGAAAGTGAATCTACAAGGGAGTTGAGTTTATTTTAGGGTTTTTTAACATTCCTTAAACATTCTAGTAAGAAAATGCTCATTTCCTAATAATGAAAATCACAGATTTTTTTATTTTGCTATTAAAAATAAGTGCAGGGAGCGTTTCTTACAAGGGAAAGTGTTTGAATTAATTTTACGGATTTTTTGAAAATTCCCTAAAAATGGAAACACGGAAATCGAGATTTCCCTATTATGTTTCAATTCCTGTAAAATATCTTTAAATCTTTTAAAATTTTTAAGAGGTCTGAAAAATTTCTTAAAAATATTATAAAATCTTGAAATTCTTTGAGATACATTGAAATTATTGAAATCCTCGGATATATTATAAAATCCCTTAGAGTCTTCTGAAACTCTAATTGTAAGGACTTCTTTAAAACTGAATGAAACTTTGTTCAAATCCCTCAATCTTTGAAAATACCTTAAAATATTTCGAATTATTGAAAACCCCTTCAAATAATTATTTAAATCAATTACAAATTCCGTGCGAAATTTTTTTAGAGCTCTTGAAAAACCCCTTGGAATTTTTAAAAATACCCAAAAATCTTTCAAACTCTTTGAAATCCCCTCCAATTATTTTAATCAATTTTTAATTCCTTGGAATGTTTCAAAATATCCTACAATCTTTTAACTTTTTGAAAATCTTTGGAAGTATTCTGTAATATTTTAAAATGTTTGTAATCCTACGGATTTCTATAAATTCTTGTAAATAAATTCTTTGAAATCCAGTAAATTATTATAAAATCGTATGAAATTACATCAAATTTGAAGATATTTCCTGAAATCTTTGAAATTTTTTTTAAATAACCTAAGAACTTTGGAGATCCATTAAAATCCTCGACAATCTTATAAAATCCTTTATAATCTTCCGAAGTTGTAAGAAATTCTTTACAATCGTATGAAATTTTTTTCAGAAATCACTTTAAATTTTTTTAATTTCTGAAAAATCCCTTGACATCTTTAAACACACCTTAAAATATTTCAAATTCTTTCAAATCCCCTCAAAGTTTTGAAGTGAATGAAAAATTCCTTGCGGAAATTTTTGTGGAACTCTTAAACATCCCTTGGAATTTTCAAAAACACCTTAAAATATTTCAAATTTTTTTAAAATACCCTCGAATTTTTGAAATGAATGAAAAATTCCACGTGGAAATTTTTGTGGAACTCTTGAACATCCCTTAGAATTTTTAAAAATACCCTAAAATATTTCAAATTTTTTGACATTCCATCAAATTTATTATTGAAATCAATCAGAAATTTCTTAGAATCTTTTAAAATATCCCTTAATTTTTTGAGATTTTTAAAATCTATGTAAATGCCTTCAAATATTTCAAAATCTTTTAAATCCTACGCAATCCGATAATTATTTTTTATATATTCTTCGAAAACTAGTAAAATATCGTAAAATCACCTAAACTAATTAAAATCCTCAGAAATCGTATAGAATCCCTTGTAATCTTTTGAAATATCTTAAAACGTTACTTATCCGACACAATTATTTTATATCTTCCATGAAGATTTATTTTCCTCTCTCTAAATCATTTGAATACTTGGAAATTTTTTAAAAATGTTTAATCTCTCAAAAATTCCTTCAAATCTTTCCAAATACCCGATAATATTTCAAAATCTTGGAAATCTTTTAAAATTCCTTGAAACCTTTTAAAGTTCATAAAAATTCCTTTGATAAATTAAAAATACCCTATTGAAATAATTCAAGTAATTGAAATCAATTTAAAATTCTTCAGAATATTTTAAAATGGTCGAAAATATTTCAGATACTTCACAAAAACTTTTTGAAACTACATGAAACTTTTTTTAAAGCTCTTGAAAGTTTCATGGGATTTTTAAAACATTCCTAAAGTCTAAATTCCTTTGAAATTCCTTTGAAATTAAGGGATTTTTTACTCTTTTGGAATGAATTAAAAATTTTCCTACGATTTTTGTTGTTTGGAAATGTTGATTTCCTTGTTTGCATGTTTAGAGGATGTTAAAACAATATTTTAAATAAATTCAATGCCTTCCCCTCCTAGGAAAATTATTCCAGATTTTTCTTAAAATAGTTTCTGATCCAAAAATTATATTTAATAAATCTCCCGTGATTTTGACTTTTAGGAAATGTCGATTACTTTGTTTTTATCTTTAAGGGATCATAAAGCTACCACTCAAATAAATTTTTAAAATTTTCTGAATGAAAATTTTCCTGCACTTATTTCAAAGATATATTTTTACCATAATAGTTAATTTAAGAAAAAAGACCCGTGTTTTTGGTTTCGCACATGAAAAATTTCATTAAAAAATTATTATTAGCAGAATTTTATCGGAGCGAGAGTCGAACACGAAACCTTCCTATTGAAAGTAAAAGCGCTACTGCCTGAGCTAACGCTCAATGGGAATTATTTTTCTTTGGAAAATTAATGCTCGAGTAAAGAGCTTTCATTAAACAAATTATGAACCTAAAATAAAATTTAAAATTGGCAGTTTCCCTTTGTGAGTAAAAACTGTCCATGTTCATGATAATTTTTTTCGAATCATTGATCTGCAGGGTCGAAATTACATAAAAAAAAGTATAATTAGACATTTTGACAAAAAAAAAAAACATCCACGTCGACTAATAATTAATTGAAATGGCTGGAATCGAGAAAAATTTTAAAAATGTAATGTTTTTACGCGTAAAATCCATAGAAATTAATTTCAATTGCATCAGGATGCGTCATGCGTCCAAATGCAACCTAAATGATTCATGCGGCCTCGCCTGCTCACGTTTGAACGGTCTGGATTTAAATTGTCAAACTAGAAGGACCTATGAGGATTAATACGTAACACCTTGCAAAAAAAATGCGCGTGTTACTCAAAAAGGATTCTTCTATCGATCTCTCTAGTAGCTTAATGGAAAAGCATCGGACCGGCAATCAGCAGCTCTGTTGTTCGATTCCCAATGGAGTGAGGGTGAAGATCTTTTTTCAGAACAAAATTTAAATAAAAAAAATTTCAATTCATAGCTTCATCTAGTCTGAAAAGATGTTCAGAATTTCTGATGTTTGATGAGCTTAGATCGATAGTGTTGTTTTCTAATTTCACGGCGGATGAAAATAAATCTCTACTGATCGGTGGTTACGATCCCTCTGACGATAATACAGATTGCTTGTAAAATTGAGTTTTATTGAAGTAGTCATGTTTTTTGACACGACTCGAAGTAGTTATAATTCAAATTTTAACCTGTAAAGGGCCCCTAAAAATGCATTTGTGAAAGAGGACATACTTCTCCGAAAAAAACTAATTTGAATAATTTTTCATCAGATTGATCCCATAGCCGGACTACTTTAACACGTAACATCTTTCAAAAGAATGCGTGTGTTTCTGAAAAGGATTCTTCTTTCGACCTCTCTAGTAGCTTAATGGAAAAGCATCGGACCGGCAATCGGCAGCTCTGTGGTTCGATTCCCAACGAGTGAGGGTGAAGATCTTTTTTCATAACAAAATTTAAATTAAAAAATTTTCAATTCATAGCTTCATCTAGTCTGAAAAGACGTTAAGAAATTCTGATATTTGAAGAGCTTAGATCGACCGTGTTGAGTTCTATTTTCACGATAGGTGAAAAAAAATCTCCACTAATCGGTGATTACGATCTCTCTAACAATAATTCACATTGATTGTAAAATTGTGTGTGTGTTTCTGAAAAGGATTCTTCTTTCGACCTCTCTAGTAGCTTAAGGGAAAAGCACGACTTCCAGCGGACCGAGGGGTAAAAATGTCTTTTTAAACAAAAATTAATTTAGATAATAAATAAATATTGTTATCCTCACCTGATTTGCATGCCCTTCGTCCAATGGCACAATTCATTCCTCAGGAGCAGATTGTTCAGAGCACTTGCGCACATAAAGTAGAAAAGTTGTTTAAATAATTGTACGATGATTTCAGGATCAACGCCATGGTACTGAAGGGTTGTGTGCACGGAGCTGAGTTCATCCAACAATTTCTCAAGCTTTTGCTGTGTTGATTCTGGTTCTTCACCGACTGAAGAAGATCTTCCACGCCCTGGCTTGTTCGAATCCAGGCCGGAAATGGCCTCATGTTCTAAAAGAGCCGGTACCGTTAAGGCCTGAATCCGATCCTTCAGATTGTTGACGATAGTATTAAAGGTCCAGAGAGCAACATTGCTCAAGACCACTCTGTATTCACTCAAATCAAAATTTCTCAGACACTGCTCGTTTTGTCGAGGTGTATTTTCGATTTGGAAGGGTTTATCGCCAGAGTATTGTTTCATGTTGTGCAACAATCGAAGGGTGTTGCTTAACCAGAGGACACTCGAATCGAAATCTTCTCGTTTTTTCACTACTTTTTTCACGGCATTCAAATAGCCCGTTAATAAGGATCTAACTTTGTCGTCATCATTGACACAGTCGGTGTGTCTTATGCACATAAAGAGAATATAGGCCGGAAGTCCGGGAAGTAATGTCACGGCTATTCTCGGGTTTAGATCTGTTGAACCAATTTATGATTAATGAGATGATTAGTTTCTTTTTTTTTAAATAATAGTGACCATTTCTACAAATTAGGCCTTATTTAAACCAGGGTGGCCGTTTTTATCACATAAAAAATGCCCGGGGTTTACCCGGTTCGCAAACAATTTTCATGGTCAATGAAATTAAAAAATTCGAACTATAAAACTAAAAATGTGTCCATTTAAAGTAATAAAAACTGAGCTGCAAGTATTTTTAAGCAATTTTAAGCTAGAATGATTAAAAATTGAACTCAAAAAAAAAATTAAAAGGATTAAGAACAATTTAATTAGAATTCAGGGTTAATTCCGATATAGATAAAATAAAATGCAAAAAATATTATTAAATTTCTTCAAATTCTTCAAACCCTACGAAATTAATGACCTAATTTAGATTAAAATTCAATTAAAATGAAATAAAAATTTAATTTTAAGAAATTAACTTACTTGCTGGAAATAAATTGTTTTAAATTCATTGAAATACTATAAAATTTCGTAGAATTCTATACAAATTTGAAGTGATTTGTCGAAATTCTATGAAATTTAATCGCATGCAATTTTTTTCATATCCTTTAAAAACATTAAAACTCCTTGGAGACAGTTGACATTTTTTAAATCTCTTAAAAACTGAAAATACCGAAAGATATTTCAAGTCATATAATGTATTTCGAAATTTGATGACATTTTTTAGAGTTCTTGAAAACTTCTTGGAATTTTTATAAATGCCCAAAAATCTTTCAAATTATTTGAAATCCCTTCAAGTTATCGAAATTAATTGAAACTTCCTTGGAATCTTTTAATTTATCAAAAATTCTTAAAAATCGATGGAAGTACCTTGAAATATTTGAAAATTTTAGGAAGCCGCGTGTGTGTGTATTATAGTTCCTGTAAAATTATATTATAATTTCCGAAATTCTAAGAAATTCTTTACAACTGTATCAATTTTTAAAAAAATAAAAAAAAGGTTTTTGAAAATTACTTGGAATTTTTAAAAACATCCTGAAATCTGTCAACAGATTTGAAATATTTCAAGATTGAAATATATTAAAATTTTCCTATGATATTTTAAATCCTGCAAAATATTTTTAAATGTCTACAATTTTTACAGCTCTTGAAAATTCCTTAGAACTTTTAAAAATACTCAAAAATCTTTAAAATTTTTTTTAATCCGCTCAATTTATTTTAAGCAATTGTTAATTCCTTGGAATATTAAAAAATGCCCTGAAATCTTTAAACTTCTTGAAAGGCCCTCAAATGATTAAAATTAATTTAAAAATCCTTAGAATCTTTTTAAATATCCTAAAATCTTTAAAATTCTCAAAAATCTATAGTACCTTGACTTATTTGAAAATATTAGAAATCCTTCGAATTATATTAATGCTTGTGAATAAACTTAAAACTTTAAAACAAATTATAAACTTAATTATATATATTATAGCTTCTGTAAAATTGTTCCTTAAGTACCGAAATTCATCATCAAATTTGTTTAAAAATCCCTAAAATTATTAAAATCCTTTGAATTACTTGCAATTTGAAAACTTCTTGAAATCTTTGAAAATGTCCTGAAATATTTGAAAATTTTTTAATACTTATGAAATCCCATCAATTCTTGTGATTAAATTTTTTGGATTCTAGTAAAATATTAATAAATCGCGTGAAATTCTTTACAACCACATGATTTTTGTTTTAATTCCTTCAAATCACTGAAATCTTTGGAAATCTCTTAAAATTTGTTTAATTAAAAAAAATTTATTGGAATCTTTAAAAATACCCTAAAATTAAAAAAAAGTTCATCTTTGTAAATGACCTGAAATATTTTAAATACTTTACTGATCTTATTGCTTTAAATGTTTAAAAATCACCGAAAATCTTCTGAAATCCCTTTAAAAAATGTAAATCAATTAAAAATTCTTCAGAGCCTTTTAAAAT
>JAAAKG020133782.1:0-14057 GCA_010014905.2 Druon quercuslanigerum | reverse complement strand
GAACTTGAATTTCAATTGTATTTATTAAAATAAAGTAAAAACTCTAGTGCGAACATAGGGAAACTTTTATGAACGTTCTTTATTATTTAAATATTTTATAATTATATACCGCTTATTCTTAGTTGATGACATAATCTGAAAAAATATTTAAAATTTTAGAATAACTTCCTGGTCAAATATTAGGAATAGGTTGAAAGCATTTAGAATCTCGTTATAAAATATTTGTAGCCTCAGAATTTTTTAAAATTAACGTCGGTTATATATTTAATAAGAGATTTAATGTTTCTGCCATCATGGAAATAGAAAATACATTTTTTTTATGATAGAAAAGGTGTTTAATTGAAAACAAAAACAAAACATACATACATCTTAAACGAAAGATACAAAATTATATTTTGAAGTGCACCAACATTTTAATTAAAATGCTTTATTCGAAACCACCATGTTATGGCCCTATTACGCCTTTAGAAAAGTGAGCGTTAAGATAGGCCTTTACCACACCGTTCAGCTAGCGGCAGTTACTTAGTTCCGGAACTGGCCACTGAATAACGCAAATTTTAATAACGCACACATTAAACTTTGATTTGGAACAAACTACTTTCAAATCTCGCGCCATACGAAATTACCAGTCACAGATCAAACAGATGGGACCCACACCAATCGCATATTTTTATCTACAACCATATAAACATCAAGCAAAGCAAGATTTCGTAACCCAAAAATCGAAGTTTAAATATGAGCTGACCTTTGAGGAAATTAACAGATGGAGAAAACAAAACAGAAAAATGTTCGGACCGTGATCATCATATAAAAAAAACATTCACTTCATAGGAAGTTCTCGCACAATTTCCGTAAAGGGTTTTCGGACGCTTACTTTTCATAGGGCTCTATAGGCTCATAACATGCGGTGGTATGACTAAAATATCTTATATCACTCGCAGGATTACACACGTATTTACGCGGGTAAATCAATGTTCACAGAACGACGAGAAAAAAACACGACCTTCGACCATGATTTTACTACTCGTCCTGTGAATATTGAGCTCCCCGCGGTTAAGACCGAATCTATTTCAGATCATACAGGCAAGCAGTGCAGTTTGTGAAAGTTTTAAAATAATCGAAGTATTTTCTTAGATTGTTCTCAAATATATCGTCTGAAAAAATTCAAACATTTCTTTTTCTAGAAAAAAATTCTCACGGCCACAAAAATGGCTCAAATACTCATAACTTCAGAACCACATCTTTTTTCTTAAATCGGGAAAATACGTGCAGCTTAATTTCCTCTAAAACACAACATAGTTTGTTGCCAAGAGGTTGCACGGTTTGAAATTCACCTCTGGCCTCTGGAAGGAAAAAGTTTTCAATCACTTTTAGAATTCAAATGATATTAACATTCGAGTCTTATGAATGATGTTCAAAAACATACGAAAAATAATTATTTTACCAACAGTTTTTGCAATTGAATTTTCTTAGACTGTCCCTTCTCACAAATGTTTTAAAAGTTTTTAATCTAGTAATTTGTTAGAAAATGTTTTCATTAAAAAAACATGTTTTTACGATTTACACCGTAGAAAAATTTACTTTGAAAATTGTGAAAGGTAAATTTATAGAGAATGTTTATCCTAAAAAGGCTAGCATTTATTAAGTTCAATGAGTTGCACTTAAGAGGAAATTAAGCGGCACCTATTTTTCCGATTAGAAAAATCTGAAGTCATGAGTATTTGAATTTTGAATTTTTCTTTAAAAATATTTACCAATTCTTTTTTAAACATCTATAACTTTTTACTTAACAATACGTCTGAAAATCATTTTTTCGGCACCTTCCGTTTGTAAAGGTAGGTCTTTGACCTCTAGCCAATTTTGGAAACTTTCAAATTGACAAGTCAATCATAAAATGGTAGAAAAATAAATGTTTTCATACATTTTTCGTTAAAAAAATGGCGCAACTAAGTAGATGCAGCGATTTCTCAAAAATTGTAACTTTAAGAAAAATTAAGATAAGTAACTCAAAAACGGCAAATTGAAGGTTAATAATACAGTTTTAAGAAAAAGAATATTCCACTTTATTTAAGTTAAAATGAAATGCATAAGTTTGGACGGGTAAAAAAGGAAATGAATTATGTGTTAGGCATTACTATTCACACATTTTATTATCAAAAGAATAAGTGAGAAGCAAAAAAAATGTCACTTTACTGCAATTTTGGTATACGCCAGTGCACTGGCAGTGCAGGGATCGGCAAACTTTTTGCTCACTTTTCAGTTTTGATCAGGCCCGTCCGGATTAAATTTTTTCTACTACTTTTCGGTCTATTCATGGACCTCAGTGTGAGTTAACTTACTCCAGCAGAGGTCTTTTGTCCACAAACATTTCAAAGTAAGGAAATTTTTAAACTTTAAGTTTTTCAACTAGTGATTTGAAAATAGCATAATCAGCATATATGAATTTCTGCGATTCCAATTATATATTACTTGCCTAAAAAAGTGGAAAATTAGAAGGAGTTTAATATCAAGAAACTTCAACCTAATATTCAAATTAATATTAAATACTTTTCAAATTTTAAACCTTTATAGACAAATTACATGTCATTGGAATCAGCAAAACACTTAGATTCCAAACATATTACTTTTAAATCACTGATTGCAAAATTAAGATATTTTTATCTCAAATTTTTTTCCCATTTTCCAACAAAGGACCCTGAGAAAAGAGATGGCCTGTAGGTGGTCTTTCACGTCCGCTCTGGATTTGACCTACTCACAGCAACTGTTCAGAAGGGACTGGGACTGATAGGGACCATTAAACTTGGATGCTGGTTGCATAACTTTTTTTTAGGTGGGGGTAGCAGCGGCCACCTTTCTCTTTTTGGAAAATTATTAACTGAAACCGTTTTGGTCCGTACATGAAAGACCCACCTTTACAGACAAAGGGTTAATTGAGGTATTTAAATTACCCTTTCAGATTCTTGCCAGGTTCATGGATTTTTTTGAAATCAGTCGAGAAGTTAAAAATTCTGTCAAATTACAATATGCTTCTGAGAATAGTGAAAGACGATTTTCTCAAACACTCCACATTTCATTTTTAGTTTGTTAAATTTATCATTCTATAAGAGACATTCTATGAGGTTTATGTGGCTTAAACCATTTATATGGCCACGATAATTGTTTTCTCGAAAAATTAAATTTTTGAATTTTTTTCAAACGATATACTTGAGAACTTTTTTAAAGAGAATTTAAAATGTGATACTGAAGGACTAATAATTTATCGTTCTCTGCTAAAATATCCTAGTTTACAAAAAGTTTTCAAATATTAATCTATACATCTATTTTTCTGTACTTTACTATTGCGCCACTACCGGAAGTAGCAATTTTGTGAATTAGCCGGTAGCTTTAATAAGGGAACTTCCGCCACCATGTTAACTCAAAAAACAACTTTTTTGGGGAAACGCTTCAGGAAGGTCCGTAGTCAAGCTCTAAAGTAGACTATTAATTGTAGCACGAGTTTGGTTCTGACCTTGGGTTGGATTGAAATTTACCGAAACGAAAACATCAAGGCCGTGGCGCAGTGTACGTATTTACAGCTAGGCCGTTGGGGATGAGGCTGCCGCTGCGGTGTAATCTTTGGAACGCCCGAATGGAAATTGCTACAATTGAAAGTGTTGTGTAGTTAAAATTTTAAACCAGGACACGTAGAAAACAAGCTATTTTTAAAAAAGACGAGTTTCAAATGTTCGGGTAAAAAATGATAAAAAAATCAGGATTTTATGAAAATCATTACTCAACAACTAATGAGTTTAGATGTTTTACACCTGCTGCACTTGCGCTTTTTGATCAAAAACTATTTTCCAATGCGATTCAGCGCAACGAAATTGACCCTGATCGTCGACACCGATGATTCCTAAAAGAATGTACGCTACTTACAGCGGCAGGTAGAAAAAACCTAGCTGACTCACTCTATACTAAGTATATAGACATTTCTATACACTCAGTATAGATTGCGCCCGTTGGATGTTTTGTATCTTTTACTGTGAGTTGCGCATTTTCTTTTACAGATTACAATTTTGAAACCTATTTTACATTAGGGTAATCCTAATTTACCAAAAAGTTTTGGGTACCTTAGGCATAATTCATAAACTACTTTAAGCGTTTTTCTTTAATTTAAATAAAGATGAGAATATATTTCCATGAAGTGAAAGAGGATACAAAGATATGAAAAACAGAAAAACGCGTAACGTAGCATCACCGTTTCATAGGCGTGAAAGACAGCAACCTCGATTATTTACCTCCGAAACTCCATTCCGAATCATTACAAGTGATCACACGCTTACCGAGCTTTCTTTTGCTCATGATTTTCATATACTACAAAAATTCTCATGATTTGTGATTTATATTCTAGCCTTATAATTTTTTCACGACCAATTCTATGTTACTCAAAAGATTCTATAATCTCGATATGACGTCAGATCTCGCTCGATACGTGTTTAAAAAACACTGTCCCATTAAAATTACTTTTTTTTGTCTCCTAAATGTGTATGGGCATTTTTGCTAGATTTTTGGACGCTGATTCCAAATTCGGCGACGAAAATGCACCAGCACGCTAAGCTATATATATACCTTTTGTAAAACGAAAAGCTCCATCACGAAAAGTGATGGAGCCTTCTACTCGGGTTTCTATAAAATACTGAAGCTTCGATTAAACCCTAGATAAAGGTAGGTAGAAGACTTAAATGTAGAACCGTTGGGAACAGTACCTTTAGTCGAAGCTTAAAGCTGTCATTGCGGATTAAGTAAAAGATTCTATCGCCTTTCTTTCATTTTTTAAAGACATTCGAATATAGCCGAAAACTCGATTTTCGACTTTACACCCATTTTGTCTCACAAACTGAACGCGATGGCAGAAATTTGTCGCCGGATGCGGAATGAGTACCAAAAGATCCATCAATAATGGCCAGGAACTGTCTAATAGTCTGTATGCTGCTCAGATCTTTCAATTTCTTCTGTTTATATCGAAGTCAAATCTGAACAAATCTAGGATTTTAGGAATTTTTTTTATTGTTTCTCAAATCAGAAATATCCTAAATTTGTTATAGTAAATATTACACTCAGAAAAGCGGTTGGCTGGCACATCCATTTTTTCTGGTTAAGGAGTAGTTGGTCAGAACAAATTTGTTCCTTTGTTCAGATTGACAGACCAGTCGTGTCCGTTGGACGTAATGACCATTTTAAATTGTTGTGTATTCGTTCGTCACTGCAGCAATGCTATGGACCGCTTAATTATCGAATAGTCAGCACAGACAGGTTAAGTCGTTGTTATCGTTTGTGTTAGAACTCAGAATACCAGAACCAGCCTGACAGGAGTCAAGAAATTCTGATCTGTGTTGTTTTGTGATGCGTTTTGTCGATATCTCGAGCATTCATGCCGTGCGTTGTAATTTTTTAAATGAAATTAGTTTCCATCTTGCGCTTTTAAAAAACAAGGACTCGACGCTCGGCTCAGCGTCAATTAAGGCCATGTCATATTAAATTCAAAATAATTTTACGATTCTATATATAATTTTTCATTTTTCACAGGTATACGCCATATTTTGCGTCCGATTCTTGGCTCGTTTCCAATCGGTCCCATTCGATTGAAATCAAAGTTTTTACCATTCATCAGTTTACATAACAAATCTGTCGCAATCGACTAATAACAATTACGAATGCTGATTAAAATCATTTTCACTGCTGACTTAAACAAATCCAGTTGATCTTTATTTCCTTGGCGTATTAGCCATCTAATTGCTAACAAGACATTACTGCCAAGTACATAGTAAAGGCTAACAAGCAAGGATGGATTCACGATTCAGCTGAAATAGGAGTCAGACAACACAAAGAAATGGTAAAAATTTGAGCAGTTGCTCTGATCCAGGTAGTTTTATGAGGCAAACATCCTGCTGCTTTAGCGTACCGAGTCGGGTGGCTAGCGCCGCGAACACCACCGTGACCATTAAAAGTGGCTGCTTTAGCCAACTAAGTAGCTTGAGCAACCAACTTACCGGTCAAACTGTCCAATCACTTCTCCAGGTGCAGGTAAGACATGTGTAGATAGTATTTAGTTATAAATATTGTAAAGTTTGTTGTACTCGCCGGCGTCTCCTTCGGCTCATTTTCGACTCACACGTAACTCGCCTTCGAATCGCCTCCGGCACATACGCCACGCTTCACATTCGTTTGGAACTGTCTATTTTCAGCACATGTTACACATTATACTATGACAGAAGTAAATTATTTTTGAAAACTTAATCACTACTTATATTAAAATGTTTACAACAATTTAATAACACGTCAATTATGAAAAATACTAATTTATAATTTTAAAATGTTTTTAACATTTTTCTTCAGTAATCTTTTGAGAATTATGAATAAACTGTAGTTAAGAAATCTGTTTTCAAAATTCAAGTTAAGAAATCTGTTTTCAAAATTCAATCATCTAGGGTAGAGTCCCAACGAGTAGAAGTGGAGATCCTCCAGAGGAACTCAAAGGGATAGAAGTGTCCCGAAGGATCCCAAGGAATATGGGAGGTCCCGAGGGATAGTCGCGTCCCCAGGAATTTCTTTCCGTCTCTTATCCGTGAATCTACAATTGTACAGACAATTCTCTTTCCTCTCCTCTTGATTTCCACTCTCCTCCCCATATATTTGCTTTAAGGACATGTGATACTTCGTTGTGCGGTCAATTGGGTTCAGTTCCCCCTGATTTTTTTTCCATAAAAATAAAAATGTTTAAAAACTGAATTCGGAGATGCTATACAATATTATAACGGACGTCCCTAGACTCTTTTTTGAGGGATAACAACAAAAATTATTGTGCTAAATAAAAAATGGTATGCATGTGTATCATTTTGAGGTTAGGGTAGTTTTTCAGCTCGCTGTCATTTCGATAATGCAAGTCTCTGTCGCAACGATGATATCGGTAAGCACTCTAGAATAATTATGGCAGAGAATTTTAACATACATAACCTCAAAATACACACACATCAAATTTAGCTAAATCAAATTTTGTTGAATTAGCCCACCAAAAAAGTGTGAAGGGCCGTTCGTTAGCATATTCGCTACTATTTCCCAAATTTTGAGGACATAATATTAATTATTCTAGGAAAAAAGCAGGGAGAACCTAAAACATGTAAAAATTATGATTTTCTAAGTATCACATGCACTTAATATATTTTTAATTCGTATAAGAAGCGCATTTTCTAAGCGGTCTTCGCTATAACAGTTTTTTTTTATAGGAGACAAAGAAAACGGATAGAAACTGATACGACGAGACCAGGTTTTCCTATGAAACCACAAACATAAATGAGATCAAATATTTTTTTTAAATCTGATTGCAGATTTCTTATCAGCGACTCCGAAACACATACGCCCCTAAGATAAGTAATTTTAGGTTATGTATACTTCATCAAAATTGTGATTTGAAGAAAAAAAGGGATATCCTCTAATCCCCCATACCTACAAAACCAATTGCCACGTCAAATAAAAAATGTTCTGTGTCCACTTTTAAGAAATTACGAATAAAAGAAATCTTCACCCTTATTCGATTCAGTTTTAACTTTAACGCCTTTCTCAATGCCACATTTTAAATATTGTTAAGATTTCACAGGAAAAACTACGATACACAAACGGATAAAAAGAACGGTAAAATTTAATTACCAAGAAATTTGCAGTTTCGTAAATTTGACATTAAAATGAAATAGAAACTGTCATTTATTAATCAAATAAGCATCCAGCCAGTGTTTGATAACGTCAGAGTCAATAAATGCAACCATATTTATAGTTTTTAAATATTTTACAAATTAAAGAAACAAATCTTTTGCCTATGCTGCAAAGAAATGGAAAATATGTTAATTTTTTGCAGAGTTGAAATAAAGTATCCCTTGAAAAAAATACTATAGCACGTCAAGTTTTTGAGTGAATGAGGGTGAAAAAGTTTGAAAAAATGCATTTTTGACATTCTTTGAAGCCCGTAAAAAAAGAAACGTGCTAGAATATTTTCCTTTAACGCTATTATGCAAAAAACTACCTTTAAAGCTACTATACAAAAAGCTACCTTTAAGGCTAATATACAAAAAAAACTCAGACTTTACTATGGATATAATTGAACCCAGCCTACAATATTAATGTAGGACACGACAGTAGAATCAGCAGATCTGTTGTGGTGGAAATAAGCTGCGAATAAAAATCCTAACCGCCTGAAATATTTTCTTCGACTTTATTTAGTAGCAAGCCTGTTTGGAGCCATATAAATTAAACATATGAGATAACGCATAAAATACTACAGTTCGACAACTTCGGACATGAGACATGCTTTTTTTCCTTCAAAGATACCTAGTTACTACGCATTCCAACGATATCTGATCATTAATAGAGGTTTTACGGATTTAGCAGATCTTTTATAATCTAATAATCATACATAGCTTACGTATCATCTGTATAAAAATAGAGATTCTCAAGGGAAAGTTAGATCATTCCGCGCTGCACTTTTTGATTAGCCTCCGATTAGGCCAATCTGTTTGGCCTCAAGCCGGCCTAACCGGAATCGGATGGCCTCGAAAACGTGTAATTTTCAAATTGTGTTACGCATGCACGCGTGTTGCATGGAGAAAAACTTTACGAATTACATTATTATACCAGCATCACCATCATTGTAACACGAAATCTAGGAGCAGCGGAACGTTGTACGTTTACTGCTTCAAAAAATTATATTTTTAATCTGACAAATTACTGTTTCATACAATTAATAATTGCAGATTGATTACACGCTACATTTTCTGTCCTTAATTAATTAAATAAACAAAGACATTCTAAAAAACGTGCTTTTACACAGTATAATATCAATATTACACATAGAACACTCTGTTATTTATAAATCTTTATATTCTTTATTCACTAATTGCTATGCTACGACGCTTTAACTCCTACTCGAAATTTTTTTTTCCTATTAAAAATTCGGGCTAGGAGTTAAACCACCTACATGCATTACGAAAATAATTGTAAACTGAATATTGTGCTCAAATTAGGATATATAGTCTCAAAAGAGGCAGGACACATGAAATCCCTATCGAACCCTAACCTACCACGCCACCTTACAACTGGACAAAACGTCTGGCACGCCGATTTTCAAGTGTTTTTCATTAAAGATAATTGATCTTCAAACTGTCAGGCGAAAGATAATCCTCTTTTTTTTAACAATTTCAATTACAAAAATTAAAATGCTGCAAACAGGGGGGGAGGTAACAGATTATCAATTTCTTAAGTTTTACATAAAAAATATACGATATTAAAAGTTTTCAGCCGGTAGAAAATAATACATGAAAAATGTCGCCAGTTCTCGGACTATAATTTACGAGCGGCCCCTAACTAGACAGCCATATTAATGATATTTCGTGAATTTTACTTACCTAATTTTATTGTGATATTTCGCTCCAACTCATTCTTAAACCGAACAGTCTGCACCCCAGAAATCGCTTTAACAATGGTTGATTTTCCATGTGCCACATGACCAATTGTACCTGAAACAAGGGCATTGAGAACTTTTAATGCAGATCCATAATTAAAAACAAAGTTCGCAAATAAAAGCAGTAAATTGTCGAAGAATGGTACGAAATACTCAGTGATCTCGCTAAATTTTAGTCGTTCGAGAAGCAATCTCATTATTGAGATTATCATTCTCTCTTTCGTTTTAATGATCTAGTCTCATCTCGTTCCTCGCCCAAATTCTCTATGGAAACGTCATTGTCACTGCAGTAAATGTCAAATGATACTTAATAAACAACGAAAAAAATCAACTTCAAATTCAGATTTGAAGAATGTACATAAGATGACCCGCTACTATCACGAAGAAGCTGTTATTGAGGATGTTACAAGAACGTTAAACCTTTAAAGTATAATTAATTTTGATGTTACATTTTGCTGATTATTGGTCAAAATAATTTTCTGAAGAAAGGAGAAAAAATATGCCACGGTCCGAATTTGATCCCGGAACGCCACTTTTCACGAGTGAAGCATTAACGAATTACGCCACCGAGGCTGCAGCATAATCCTTCTCGTTTCTCCTATATCACCAGGAGGACGCACGTCAGCATCTTTATACCTCTGAATTTTTCAGCTACTTATTCTAGCCTGTATAAGATATAGGAGAAACGAGATTTTAGCAACAATTTCATCAATTTTCCCCAAAAAAGGCGACAATATCCAAAAAATGTACGAAAGCGTCCTCTGACGACACTCAAAAATAAAAATAAATGCCAAAAATGGATTCCTCGACCCCAAAATCCCTCGGATACATATTTTGCTAGAGAAAAAATATGTTTTTGTCTTTTTCATGCAACATCTGAGTCACTTTTTCGAAAAAAACCTACCTTGAAAAATTGGGAGGCTCGGAATTCATTTTAGAGGTATGGTTTTTTTGGGCAAAAATTCTTAAAATGAACCAAATAACACCGTGAGGGGGTATGCAACACCCACTTTTTCGGCCCGCTACACATTGAGCCACCCTAATAAATATATATATTATATATTCTGACAGGGTAATTCGTTACTCCGCACAAAACAATGAGAATTATAGTAATTAACTTCAAATATTCACTGGGGTTTCATAATTTTCAAAAAGTTTTTAGACTCACTCTTCTTATGTGCAGTGTCCTTTTTCTTCCTATCAACTTCTGCCATACTGAAAATTATGAGCTTGGTTCCTCTGCTTTTTCTATCTTCCAATTCTGGTTTCGCTCGCCGTAATTTTAAACATAGATTACTCTTACATCTTTAAAATTTAATATTGTTGAACTTAATATTAAAAAATATAAGAATTCCGGAATAATATATTTTCTAATCTTCAGTAATAGTTTTTGAAGTGCTTGAAAATTCCAGTAAATATTTTAAAATACCGTTAAATCTTGAAAACTATTTGAAAATCTTTTGAGATCCCTCAATTCCTGTAAATAAATTCTTTGAAAAGCATTTAAATATTATAAATTAATTTTATTTAAAAGAATTTATTTGTCTATTTTCGTACAAAAATCTTCTCATTTCCCCTGTTTATAAATAACTTACGCCCTTTTTTGTAAGATTTAAAAATAATTTTGTTGCCTAGTAAAATGAATCACCCTTCTGAATATATTAAGTTATGAATGTTACAGATTTAGGAAATATTAAAAAATTTAAACATTAAAGAAGTCATTGCAGATTTCCAAATCATAGCTATATTTAGGAAACATAAGTATTATTTCCCATCTGACACGTGGACAGGGATCGTTCAGATGTAAAAAATTAAATAAAACGAAGAAGAAGCTGTTTAATTCTCAAATAAAAAATTTGAATTGTCTATCAAAAGAGATACAAATACAATACAAACGATTGAATTCTCAACTAAATTTAACTATTACTTAAAAAAAAACGTTCCTCTTTGCTGAAAATTTATTTTACAATTAAAAATTTAATTATTGCAGTTCAAGGTTTATCATTTTATTTAAAAAGTAATTTCATTAATTGAAAATACAATTTTTTTATAAGTTCGTTTTTTTTAAATAGAAAACTAATTTTTAATTGAAAGTATAAATGTTTCATTTCTGGTAGGGAAATTATCTTCTTGATTAAAAATTTTTCCTCTATGTCTAAAAATTCATGTATTTGGTGAAAAATTAGTCTTCTTAGTTCTTACGTAGAACATTAAGGTACTTAATTAAAATTTGTACTACTTGATTAAAATTTCAATTTTTTGGTTGAGGGATTTAACTATTTTGTTGAAAACTCTATTTTTAGGTTAAAAATTAATTTTTTTAAATAAAAATTTAACGAATCCATTTTTTATTGAAAATTCAACTATTGAAGTTTTTATTGAGAATTTATCATACATATTTGGTTTGTAAATTAAACTCCTGGAAAGAAAGTTTTAATAAATTCTTAAACATCCATATAGTTAGTAGAAAATTTCTCTATTTTGTTAAAAATTAGTCTTTTGGATTGCAAATTTATTATTTGTAGTAGAAAATTCATCTTTCTTCGTTGCAAATGACAGCGTCTTCCAACAACATGGTCTGTTTTTAAATTTTTTTTTGCTTAGTTAATATATTTTGCCGAAAATTTGTACTCTAAAATTGTGAAGAATCAAATGAATAGATTTTATTTAAAACTTTATTATTTGCTTCTTTTAAATAAGCAGTCCAATATTGCCACATATTACAAAATATATTCTTTTTCGTTACAAAAATTCTAAATTGAATGAAGGTTGAAAATAGTCAAAGTACAAATCTTCCGCTATGGGGAAAATAAATTTCAGCATTTTCACTCTAGCCATAACCGGTTTAACTAGGCAGTGGAGGAGTCAGGGGGACCGAGTGACGTCAAGCCATTGTGAAATTTCCCTCTCAGCTCGGTTCAAGTGAGAAGAGCACATCTGCCGAAGGAGTATCAAAAACACGACACGATACCGAGCCGATGTATCGACTTCCCGATCCAAAGTCGAGTCGAGCCAACACCGACACGATGCAAAGTGCAAACCCAATACCGGAGGCTGGGGTCGAGTCTGGATCCTGTCGATATCGGGAAATATCGCTCGACGGCATCACTACTTCGCTGCACTGTTTATAATGATATACCTTAACTCCTGGCATTGATAACAGATTTTTTCGCAATAGGCCATTATTTGTTAGATAATAATTTCTTTAGGTTTCCATAAGTTCCAACCGAAAATAAAATAGTGTATTGGTCTAAGAAAACGTACACACACAGATCTGTTATATGCAAGTGTTCCAACCAACACACATGTGTTTCACTGAACCATCAATTCACCTCATAAAATTCGATCCCTCTTTATCAACGTACTTCACAGTTCCCGTCCGATCTATTATCCAATTTTAAACCCTTCAATGCGAGGAACGTCACTACTACGACCATACAGCACGTAATCGCTAACAAATTATAAAATTTTCCAGGTTCTAAGAGGTTATAAAATTTTGAGGATAGAAACATAACAACCACACCTTCATCAATCCCACTCAAGAACAAGGTCCGTGCCCGTCCTTAATTATCCAAATTACTTTACAGAGACTCGAAGCACATCGTCCACAAACTCAGTATCAATATATCCGAAAAGTCAGCCAACAGAAAAATTAATTATATGCTACACGAGGCGAGACATATTTATTTATATACTGCATTGTAATCATATTCATCGAGAGGAAGGCAAGGGGTGGATATGACACCCACAACAACAACTGTCAGATTCTACGAGGTGGCTGCAGTAGACGTATGACTTCGCCAGGAACCAAGAAGAGGAACGTTTCCCAGTATATGCGCAATGGGTGAGATTCACGCTCGCACAAGAATTCCAGGCAAAAAAGGATCAAGCGTGCAAGTATAACCTGTGTGTTGAACGAAGTCAGCACACCCCTGGGAACATCGATGAATAGCAGACAACTAGTGCCTGAGTAGTGAAACTCGGATATTCACTGTGCGCCATCACGAAGCAGGGAACCGAACTACCATCTGTCTCTTCCGCGGTCGCTCCACTCACTCTCAGTAATTCCAGTCTTCTGACGCGAGTGGTGCCCCGACTCTCACATGAGAGGAAAGACGGGGATGCCATTTTCATACGAGTAGCATTCGTTCTTCTGAGCTCCACGCGTTAGGAGCTCCGCGTGAAAACAAAAATGGACGAATTGAGACTTCAAGGAGACGTAAATCAAGGTCATGGTTATTCAGTCGCATTCTTTTCGATCGTAGAATCAGTGAAATTAATTTTAATTCGATTACTTTCCTGGGTTAGCATGGACACTCCCTTATGCGATTTAATAGCTTAAAGTTCGATAATTGGTGTTTTCTTTTGTTGAAGTGGTCACTTCGACTGCTCCCCCAAACTAAGCCTTCGTTCGTAAAATGGCGTCGTCCATACTATTCGTGTTTCATTAAGTGGGATAAAAACCGACTCTTAGTAAATGACGTCATTCATTTCGCAATTATAATTTTTCATTAAATTCTGTCTGTCTTTACTTTGTCGAGTGGTCACTTGGACTGCTCCAGTAAATTCT
>JAAAKG020133781.1:0-14058 GCA_010014905.2 Druon quercuslanigerum | reverse complement strand
AATTGAAGGTCAAGTTCGTTAGCCAGCCATTTTGGATAAAAATTCAAAAAGTGAGCACATTTTGAAAATTTTTGAGAACACTTTTTTCAATATTTGAAAAATCTATGTACAGTTATTAGTAGTACTTAAAAAGACTAACAATTTATCACAATGACTTTTTTTAATAAAAACAAAATTACCGGAGTGTTAGAAGTTTCAAAATAAAAAAAAAAACGAAAACGAACATTTTAATTCCAAAAACGCACAATATCATCATATCGAAATTTCTTGCACTATAACTTAAGAAGCGTAAAATTGTGTTAAATGGCAGAAAAAAATTTTGCAACAAATAATTTTTTTATATATATTTTATTTAATATTACATTTTTTTGTCTTATTTGTTTATTTATAAAACAATTAAAAGTCTATGTGAAAAATCAAGCTAAACAAATCTCTTAGAAATCCCATCAGCATTTCTCGATTTTTTCTGGTTCAAATCAGTCAACATTTGAGGGATGTAATATCCGCATTAAATAGTCTATTGCAATGACGCGTCTCGATGTCCTATCCAATGATGAGCAATAATCATTCATCCGCAGCTATCCGCATTTTATTTTTTCGAGAATTTTCAGATAAATACATTCCAAACACTGTGCAGATTTTCATAAGACAGAATACTACACAATACTAAAAAAAATACTACAGAAAAAAAACTTTTGGCACATTTTAATACAATTAAATACAATTTACCTTAAATAGTTTTTCACATAATTACTATATATTAATAAAAATATATTAACAAGATAAAAATCTCAGAGTTATCGATTTGAATTATACATAGCTTTAGTGGATGAATCCACTTTGTTGCATTTTAAATCACCAAAAAATTTCTCTATTGCGTGGTTGATCTCGAACTTTAAAATGAAGTATACTGAAAAATATATTCCTTGCATTCTAATAAATAAAATGGGCCTTTTTATAAACAAATAGAGATTGCTAAAGAAGGACCTAATTTTTTTACTTTTTTCGTGGATTACTATTCCTAATACATTTCAGAATATACTGTACAAATTTCAAAGTGGAGAAATGAATAGTTTTTGAAGAATGGATTTTTAACTTTACCCTTTACATGCTTTAAGCGTGCGTGCTATCGCGCAAGCCACGTATAAAAAATATTAATCATAATCAATTTATTTCTCCACTTTGAAATTTTTTCAGTATATTCTGGTATATGGTAAAAATATTAATTTACACAAAAAGTAAAAAAATCAGGTCCTTTTCTAACAATCTATTGGTTTATAAAAATATCTTATTTATATATAAAAATTCAATTTAGGAATTTTTGAATTTACTTCATTTTGCAGTTTGGGATCAAACGCATATTACATAAAATATTTGACATTTTTTTTATAATAACTTTTTCAGTTTTAAAATGGTTGGGCCAATACATTCTTGAATACGATAAATTTCAAAAATTTATTTCTTTGAAATTTGGCATATTGAATTGAAATAAAGAAAATACGTAATAAATATTTTTAAACAAAAAAAGAAAAATAGTAATTTCAATAAAAAATTAGGGGATAAATTTCCAGTGGAATTACCTATATATGCATTTTCTTATGACTGCAAATTAGAAATATATTACTTTTCGTTTAGATATTTTGATCTTTGATTTTGATCTAACCTACATTTTTATGAGATCTGCCAACATTTTTTTAAATCCTTTGAAACTGATTGAAACATGATGATACCATCATTAAATTTTTTTTTAATTCTTCTACATTTAATTAAAATATTTTAAAACTCTTAAAATCTGTAGGCCAAAAGATATCTTTTCAAATTTCTGAAACCGCGAGAAATCATGCAAACTCATGAAAAATCACTAGAAATATCTGAAACCAATTTAGATCTTCCGTAATAAGGATAAGAAACTTCTTTACCAAATGGTAGACAAAAAAGGAACGAATGAAATTAGTTTGTTATTTGCGTTGACATAAAACTTTCAACAATAACAGTTCAAAAATCACTGCCATACATTAGTATTATATTTAATAACAAACATTTTTTTGTATTTTATGTCTTATTCTATATCTAGATTTTTTTTTCACTTACTCTTTCTCTCGTTTCCCGTAGATGATGCTCGGCCACTGCACTAAAACAATAATATCTCCAAAACTTGAAAAGTTTCTTGTAATTTTTCTATGGATGTAGAAAATCGTAAGAAATTGAAATATTTATACTTAAAAACAATTTTGATTATTTTTTTTCTCTTCCCAGTGGGCAAAAAAATTAAGAATGTCCTAGAGAAGTCTTTGGGACATCCCTAAGACGCCTTTTATAACATGTATTTTCAACATGCTAGGCATGCTCTTCAGACGTCTAATGTCAGTCCGAAAGATTTCCTTAGAACGTCCATGATCATTTTCAGGACATTGGATGCCTTAGAGATGCTGATTGGGCTGACATAGGACGTCCTAGGAACGTCCCAAGGACGTTCGTGGGATTTTCATAGTTTGGTGCCCACTTGGTTCTTTTCAAAATGCTCATTTTATTTAAAATTACATATTAATAAAATAAATATAAATATAAATTGTGAGCTACAGCTCCAAAAATTATTTTAATTCTATTAGCGGTTAGGGAGCTATGGTGTTTTCCAAAGTTTAGAGTTTGAAAACTCAAAATGGTGTTACCCTCTAATTTTAAATATTCTCAGAAATGAAATTGAAATGGCCTTATGGGGATTAGCAAACGATAAAATTAAAGAGGCCTTGATTAACTTTAAATTTTGGCGTTTCTAGTTTTTATTTAATTTTGATCCGACTGCGGATTACAGAGTAAATTTTATTTTATTTTATCATTTTGCGATTGAATTAATGATACACATGCTTTAGAGAATCCTCATTTGAAACAACTTCAGTAAACCAACGGGGGAAGATTCTGTAATTACCGCCTACATGACATTCCCTCATTTCAAATTCGGTCATATTATCGACAGCGCCACTTATCATGTTTATTTTTACTCTAGGATGATATCTTTCTGCCCTATAGATTCCACGAAGAATCCCAGTATACTCCAATATGGCAAAAACTTCACCATTGGATGTTGATACAACAATATGTTCTCGGTGTGGCACGTGCATATATAAATGTTCTAATTGCACTCGAATTCCTTTATTTTCAGGAAAAACGTATCTTCGAAATTCGAATCGCCGGTTCTGATTTGTCTGGGGAACAAGCCGAACATATCCAAGTTGTTCTAATGCATATCCGAGTACTCGATCAGACGGAGGCTTGCCAGGTGGAGAACTGGGTCTCGGACGAGGAGTAGGCACCTGAGGCATAGTCAGATCAAGTGAATTTTGTATGCCCGAAGAAGAATAAACAGGTTGACGTCCGCCATTGGGGTTCCGTTCAAACTGTAGTGAATCGTAATTTACAAAATCTTTCCTAAAACTGTTTGGGAAGATTGGGTGATTCTTGCCTACTGGACAATCCCTAATTTCATCTGGGGTTAAATTATCAACCTTGGCGCTTATCATGTTTATTTTTACTCTCGGGTGATGCCTACCTGACCTATATATTCCACGAAGAATCTCACTAGAATCCAGTATTGCAAAAACGTCACCATTGGATGTTGATAATGCCATATATGTTTGGTTCGGCCCGAACAAATAGCCCGTCTGATCTATTCGCATTCTAATTGGTTGATCGGTAGGAAAAATATATCTTCGAAATTCAAATCGCTGGTTCTGATTTGTGCGAGAAATAAGCCGAATATAACCAAGATCTTCTATTGCACATCCAAGTACTCGATCAGAAACTGTCCTGCTTGGAATATACCTACACCCTTCAGGAACAGAAGACTCATGAGGATCGCCATGAAGATTCCATCTGGACTTTAGAGAGTCTTCATTTGCAAAAGTTTTAATAAAGTTTCGTGGGAAGATTGGATGAATTCTGCCCACAGGACAATTTTTTATTTCATTTGGGGTCATTTTGTTAATTTCGCGGCTTAACATATTTACTTTTACTCTCGGACGATATCTTTCTGCCATATAGATTCCACGAAGAATCCCACTATACTCCAATATTGCAAAAACATCACCATTTGATGTTGACAATACAATAAATTCTTCTGTCGGTACGGGCACAAATGTATTCTGTTCGCCTCGCAATTTAATTTTTTGACCGAAAAGAAAAACATACTTCCGAAATTCAAATATAAGGCTCTCATTTTTGCGGGGAATAAGTCGAATATATCCAAGTTCTTCAAGTGAATATCCAAGTACTTTCAGAGGCGAAGACGTATTATCAGGAGAACGGGACCTTATTCGAACATGAGCCAGCTCTCGAGATGGCTGGTCAGGTGAATGTTGTTTTCTGACAGAAGAAGAAGGGCAAGGATCACGTTCGTAATGAGACTTCCCTGTGGACTGTAAACTAAATTCTGCAAGAAGAAATAGAAAACTCATCATTTTTATCCGCACCTTCTTTTCTAGTATCTTTGGCTGATTTGAAAGTTTCTTTACAGAAAGCGTTCTACTGACGATTCAGTCAAATTTACGCAAAATAGTACCTAAATATAATACGCTTTTAACATTTTGAGGACCATAAACGATTTTCTGTAATACAAAAACATCTATAAAACAAACTATTTTTAATTTATCCAATTCTTCGGGAAACTTTTTTTACTCACTTTTTCACTTTCAACTAACACTTAGAAAAACAGTGATTTCAAATGTGGCAAATAGAAATTAGATTTCACTTACTTCAAAATTCTTTTGAATTATTTTGAATTCTTCTTAATTCAAAAGAACATTAGAAACCTTATTAATAAACACTAGTCACTCTCTGTTGATTTTAGTCAAATTTTAGGTTCAAAACTATTATGATATCAAGGGACCATATCTAAAAACGAAATCTCATTTGAAATTTGCTTGTAAAACCAATTTCACTTTTTTCTTTTTATTGATTTTTTTTCTAAATATATGAAAGACACAAATTTAAAGATTCGACTATTTGGTAGAAAATGTCTTTTGTAGGTTAAAAATTTATCTGTTTAAATAGACATTATTAAAAAAAAATTCACTTATTACAGTTTCGTTTGAAAAATAATTGCACTTTTGGCAAAGAAGTAAAAATATATTTTCCGCGACTGAAAATAAAGCATTTACACCAGTCGAAAAGTCGCCATATTCACTCTGATCCCAATCATAATGCAGAAGTTGTGGGGAAGGAATTCCCGCGCTGTCCTTTAATTTATGTAGGAAATAATTTTTTAAACTGAATTTTGAAATATAATTCACTTTAGGAACATTAATTTGATGCCTATATTTCGTTTCTTTCAAAAGTAAGCGATGCTATTCATGCATGAATGATAAACAATATAATAAGAACTATAGATATATATATATATATATATATATGCATATATTAAATTATTATATTTACCAAAAGAATTAACGATGAGCGCCAAAGTAAAAACAAAATTATATTCCGTCCACATTTCCGCAGAAGCAGAGAAAGAGTTGACTAATAGTTCAGTGATTAATTTTGATTATCAAGTCGATCTGAGGAAGTTCTGATTGAATTATAAGTGTACAAATATATAAACAACTACCTCTTATCTCACATATACGTGAGATAACGCTGTTATTAGTGTCAAGATTTTTCTACGTCGTTAAGAATATAATTTTTTATTTTTTATCATAATCATTATAATGATGAAATTCTCATCTAAAATGTACAAAAACAAGAATTAATGGTTCTAGTTTATCAATCCAAATGCTTTTCATCAAATAAACAATAACATTTTTTAAATGAAGCATGTAATTTAAAATATGATCACTTTCGTTCAGATAAGAAAATACAGATTAAAATTCGACATTGCGACAGAGATTCAAAAACAAATAGAAATTTCTATATCCTTACTCGAACAAGGAGCAAATTCTATTATTTTTCTTTAAAGAATGGTTAATTGTCTTTTCAAAAGAAATTTCGCCCTGAAAATTTATTAGTTACGTCAAAAATTCTATAAAATAATTTATTTTTACAATATAGAGTTCATCAAAAGTATTCGAATAAATTAAAATTATTTTCATATTTGCCAAATATCATAAAAAATTTTGATCGTACCATACGTTGATTGCGTTAAATATGCCAGGAAATAATAACTTTTAACGATTGCCTGGACAAAAATAATTTTTTTAATACAAGAATAATTGTTAAAGAGCTAAAAATTGGATAAAAAATACTAGAAAACTTATCGAAAAATGACGTAGGGCTACAACTCACATAGTTTTAAAATTTTGCATAGGGCCTGAGATAATAATAGGACCCCAACTTGAAGTACGAGCTGAAACTGAGCTGCCAGATCCAATTAAGTCACATAAAATTATTTCGCCGAAAGTGGGAAAACCTTAGGAGGCTTTCTAATACATTTTCGTATTTAAGTTTTTAAAGAGCGTCTCTAAATGTAGAACTTCATTGCACATCTTTACCCCTAGTCAAAAAGTACTAGTCCTTAGTTTTCCAACTGAAGCAACACAACTGACTTTTTAATACTCACTCAGTCAGTTTTTTTTTTAATTTTCATACTAAATTTTCAGATTGATCGTCCGTTTTTTATTTTTTGGTAGAAAACTAAGAAAGCTACAATTTTTGACTGGGGGAAAAAGATCCACAATTAAGTTTAACATCTATAGTTTTTTAAAATTTTAAATACGAAAATATTTTAGAAAATCTTCAGGGGTCTCCCCACTACGCTAATATAATTTAGGTATCACTTTAAATTAAGTAAATATAAAGTTCTTATAAATCTGCATTTGAGTTAAGTATAAGTGTTTAATCTTCTGCAGAGTAGTAATATTATCATTCTTTTGGGCTCCCAATTTCAAGGCCCACTTGCAGCAGATAAATGCTTTCTATTTTCAGTCTTTATTCTATTATAACAGAGGCCAATATGATATTCTTATGCATTTTTTCCTGCTTGTAACACGCACTTTACAGTATATTCCATTTTAAACACAGAAAAGCGGGTGAAAAGACGGTCAGTCACCGCTGAACGCGTTTAGCGAGCCCCACTCAGTCGAGGCGAAAGCCACGTGAGTGGAAGCGGCCAATGGGATGGACCATCGGTCCCCGCCGCGGAGCCTTTCACTTCCATTCAGCACTCGCTGAGGTAGGAAGGCGCTTATAAAAGTCCGTACACAAAAGCGATAAAAAAACCAGCGCAGGGTAACCGGCAGCAACCATCCTTTAAGATCTTGGAGAGCCTTTATGATCCACCCGATTTTTGGTAGGTTTCTTGAATCCCATCAGCTTGCTGATTTTCCTCTCGCCTAAATGTCCACCAGTTTTCTGGTTGGCGGCTTTAAAACAAAATTCATTGAAATTTTCCTAACTCCTCAATCCTCCTTGTTCTACTAGAAGTAAGTACAAAAAACACTCGGTTCTTAGGCGACGCGTTAAGCGTCAACCAGAAATTCTTTTTTTACAAACGGTTGGAACTCGATTTATTTATTTTATTTTCATTTCTTTTTTAGTGGATCGCAATTCGGTTTCTCGTTCCGATATCGCCCGACGGCGCAGGGGCCGCATGCGCTAAATACGGCAATTAAAATGAAAGGGCATTATTTCTCACCGCGATCTAAAGCTCGGCAACTAAGAGTAGCACGTTCACCACAATTCACGGAATGGGAGACTGTGCTAGATCATCATTCATTCATCCCGGAAATGAACGTGAGGATCTGACAAGACATTTTCAATTCGGGGAGATTAGGGCTATCCGCATTGAAAGGTGATCATAATAATAATAATAACGTGCGATTCTTCGAACAATCGCGACAGCAGTTCAATCAATCCGTAACTATCAACAAAAATCTGACCGCAATAGATATCCTTCTTTTAGAATGCGCGTAATTTTAGTTTAGGATATCAATAGATGTACGCTTATAATACATGTTGTAGTACATGCTTGTAATACATGCCCTTGTGACTCATCCTCCGGTCGTCATCCGGAGCGACAGCACTTCGGCGATGAACCAAATTTTAATTAAAGGAATAATCCTTGCCATCAGGACTCATCATCCGGTCATGATCCAGAGAAGCAGCGTGACAGCGAGGATAATTCCCAAACTATGCAAACTAGTTACATGCTGAAATCGAATGTGCAACCCGTCTAACCCCTACCAGTAAGAATTTTCACATAATCTCAAAAACTCCCAGTAAACCACTGAAACGACAAAAGTTATTTACCTTGTACCATTTTCACGCTTCTTTACTAAATCTAGTAACCCTATAACCTCATGACTTAATAATTTCCTAACCTCGTAATAATAAAACCACATAATTTAAAAATCCCGTAACCTCATTTAGAAGAAAAATCTTGTTTGGAATCAACTTCAGTAAAGCCATGATAATGATTTTATTTAATCTTTTGAACTCTTATCGTCGAAAGATATGTGCAATGGATTTCGTCTATGCTTCTTGTAACCGTAAACACTCTCCCTTTTAGGCATCCGTTCTGCACACGTGGCGCTAGCGGCACAGTTCCGCGATTGCGCAGTTAAGGAAAATATAGCACCCGCATTTCGGAGCGACTAATTTCTGCAAGTTTGGGGTAACCAGTTTACCGAATCTAGAGCAGGCACTACACCAAACCCAAGTACAACCGAAATGCAGTTAGGTAAAACCGTCGCGCTTACGTTAGGATGTTTGCTGCACTTCTCTTTGGTACTGGTTACCACAAAATTGCGGAGATCACACGCTCCGAAACGTGGGTGCCATATATTCCTTAACTGCGCGAGCGCGAAACTGTGTCGCAAGCGCCGCGTGTGCAGAACGGCTAGATTATACTGTTGGTTGAACGGTAAGGCCTGTTCGGGGTAATGGTTCTCCCGAATCAGTGGAGCCGTTATACTAAACCAAAGTAGCGCTGTTTACTCTGTGATTGGCACGACAGTTGTACGTTTTGGGTGAGCGATTAACCGATACTTTAACATTTTAACTTATCAAGGTAGGATAAGCAACCTATAGATGGCGCTATGTTTCGATTTCTTTAGTAGTTAAGTATAATATTAATTGAACGTATACCTTAATGCTAAATTTTTCGTTATTTCCTTTTATTTTCAGATCACCTCTGATAAATGTTTTTGTATTCACTTTTAAATAATTGGTAGTGGTTGATAGTGATGAAAACTGGTATGGGTTAAATGCTTTTCTCTCTGGAAATAATTATTTATTATTATTATTGAATTTTTATTAATTCATTATTATTCACCGGGGTTTTTACTTTGTAGTTCTGATTAATTTTTGAAATAGATAGAATTTTGAGTATTGCTATTTTCAAAGAAGAGGTGGCTTGATTAGTTGACATAGAAGAAAATAATATTTGTGAGCAAAGCTACTTGGAAAACATAAAAAATAGTTACCTCAACTAATGAGAAGTTGTTCATTAGAAACTAAAAACTACAATAATATATTAACTTAATTAAAAATGTTAAAAATTCATAAATTTTAAACATTAGAAGATTAACAGTTAGAATTTATAAGCTATCAATTGTTTTATATTTAATAGAATAGCAAATTTAGTTTCATTAAAATTTTTTATTTATTATTTTTTTATTCTTTTTCGTTGATTAATTTAAAAAATCTTATGTTATTTGATATTTTAAATTGTAGACTCCAAGACTATATTATATATTAGACTAATTATATAGCTCTGAAATTATATTTAAACAATTACTAACATTATTCTTTTAAATTTGTTAGGTTCATTGTGTAAAATTGTAACATTTACCCAATCAATTAAAACTCAGTTTCGACATCGTTTTAAGCTATGACTTTATGGTTTCGACTACAATTATCATGATTTTCCTTTTTACTCGATGAAACTAATCTACTAGTTTGATCAGCATAACACATTTAATAATTCAGAGATTCAATCATTATATTAATTATTATTTTATTTAAAAGAAAGTGATTATAATGGAAAAATATCATAAATAATTTGTAAGAAGCTAATGAAATTATCAGGATTTTTAAATTAAAACACCTACATGTTAGGATTAGCCAAAAACTTTTCCTTCTTGATTAAAATTTTTTTTATTGCATTCCTAATATAAAAATAATTGTTATATCTGCGACTTTTTTTAATAATAAACAACAAATTGTATAAGGTAACCTCTTTTAATACGAAAATCTATCAAACAGACCTTGCATTTGCATTTGAAATTATTTATTTATAACTGTGCATTAACTGTGCCCGACTGCCAGACATCAGATATGAAATGTTGCCTAACCGAGTTTACTTTTAAAATTTTCCTTGAGCCATCTACCTTTTTGGACACACATTTATTATTTTTTAAATATTGAATATATAACTGCAAATCAACCCATTGTACACCTGATTCAAAATTAATAATTCTTCGTTAACTGTTCCACAATTTTGTTCTAAATTTACACATGTTGTTTTAAATATACCATCTTTGATTTTTTACTGAACTGCTTGAAAATTCAATTACAGAGTGAAAGATATTCGACAAAACTAGAAGTCATTCCAACTTTTCTATGTAAAGAGTCAGTGGACATCAATTGTTTAAATAATTGGAAATTGTTTTCCACAAAAAATATTACTCTTAACAATCATTAACTTCCTCAGTCATTAAAGAAAATAGTAAACTGTCACGATTTACAGCGCATAATTTTTTTTTAAACAAATTAAAATTGTTTACATAATTTGCACAATTCCTATATAAAGAAATATTTATATTAGCATAATCTTATTTATTTTCTAATTTTTTGAGCATCTTTTGGAGACAATGAAGACAAATTATTTATTAGAAAAAATATTATCTTTGGTTACGATATTTTTATTTTATTTGATATTATAATTTCTATCACAAATAATATTACTGTTAATCATCTTTCGCTTGCACACACCCCTGCCTGTTAAATTCAAATCATAGCGGAAAAAGAAAAGTTTTTTGCCCAATGATATACAAAAAATAAAAAAATAAAACATTTTTTTATAATTTGCATTTACATAAAGGCTTCAATAATAACAATTTAAAAGTCCCTGTTACACATCAGTTGTACGTTTTATCAAAAGTGTTTTCACAAAACATCGTCTAAAATGACAAAACTAATGTCCTCGAAAGTTAAAAAGTATATTAATATCGCTATTGGCGCAGAAGATCATAAGAATTCAAAATATTTATATTTAAAAAATTTTAAGTATGTTTTAGATTTAAAAAATTGAAAATAAGTTTTGTGAGGTTTTTCTTTCTTCCTTTTATAATATGTTGTTTACAAAAATCTTGCGTCTGAAAACTCAAAATCGTGCTATCTAAATATTAAACATACAAAGAAATAAAGTTTGAATGATCTTATGGGGATTCGCAAACAATAAAATAAAGGATGCCTTGATAACCATAATACTTTGGCATTTATATCTTTAAATTTATTTTCGATCGCACTACAGATTACAAGGAATACTATATTGTACTTTATCTTTTTTTATTGAATTAATAATACACATGCTGCAAAGAATCTTTATTTGAAACATATTTATTAAACCAATGTGGAAAGATTGGGTTTTTAATACCTACACGACATTCATTCATTTCAGTTGCGGTCATACATTCAACTTCACCGTTTATCATATTTATTTTTACTCGTGCATGACTGAGATTCGTCGTGTATATCCCGCGGAGAATTCCAGTATTCTCCAGCATTGCAAAAACATCACCATTGGATGTTGATAAAACAATATGCTCCTGGCTTGGCATGCGCACATAGTTACGTCCAATTAGCAATCGAATTGGTTTGTTGGCAGAAATAACGTATCTTCGAAATTCGAATCGCCGGTTCTGATTTGCGTGAGGAATAAGCCGAACATATCCAAGTTTCGCAAGTGGATATCCAAGTACTTCATGAGAAGGAGGCCAGTCTGGAGAAGAACTGGAGCTCACATGATGAGAAGGCTCCTGAGGAGAAGTCTGGTTTGGTGAATGTTGGCTAACTGAAGAAGAACCAATATTAGTTTCGCAATTGGGAATCGGTATGAAATGTAGTGAATCATAATTTACAAAATCTTTGATAAAGTTTCTTGGAAAGATTGGGTTATTCTTGCCTACTGGACAATCCTTAATTTCGTTTCTGGTTAGTTTCTCAACTTCGCCGCTTATTATGTTTATTTTGATTCGCGAATAATGCTTATCTGTCAAATATATTCCACGAAGAGTTTGGCTATCATCGATTATTGCATAAGCGTCACCATTGGCTGTTGACAAAACCAAATATTCTTTGTTTGGAACAAACAAATAGCTCTTATTATCTATTTTGGTCCGAATTCCTTTATCGATAGGAAAAACGTATTTTCGAAATTCAAATCTCTGATTATGATTTGTGCGAGGAATAAGCCGGGCATAACCAAGCTGTTCTATTGCAATTCCAAGTACTCGGTCAGAAGAAGGCCTGCAGGGAAGAGACCTGGATCTGGTTTGAAAGGGAGACTCCTCAGGTTCCTTATAAGGATTCCATACGGACTGCAGGGAGTCGTGATTTGCAAAAGTTTTAAAAAAGTTTCGTGGGAAGATTTGTTCATTTTTGCCTACTGGACAATCTCTAACTTCGTCTGCAGTCAATTTATTAACTGCGCCGCTTATCACATTTATTTTTATTCTCGAATGACTCGTGTGTGTCGTGTATATTCCACGAAGAAACCCGCTATAATCCAATATTGCAAAAACATCACCATTGCTTAGTGATAATACAATATGCTTATGCGCTGGCACGGGCACATATCTATTATTTTCTGCTCGCAGTCTAATTGGTTTACTTACATGAAAAACATATCTTCGAAATTCGAATTGAACACGATCATTTTTGCGAGGAATGAGCCGAATATATCCAAGTTGTTTAAGTGAAAATCCAAGTACATTTTTAGAAGGAGGCTTAATGGCAGGAGACCTGAACCTGGCATTAGTAGGAGCCTTCTCTGGGGAAGTTCGGTCAGGCGAATGTTTTTTTTTACTAGAAGAAGAAGACACAGGATTGTGTTCGCAATTAGGATTTGCGTCGATCTGTGAAACACATTCTGCAAGAAGTAATAGATTGCCAGCGGAAGAAAATGCACAAGGCTTAAGTTCGCTATGAGGATTCCTAGCGGATTTTGAACTGCAATCTGCAAGAAGGAATAGCAGATTTGTTTTTATCAGCACATTTTTGTCTAATATCTTTGGATGAAATCACTGTTGGTTTGTTAAATGCGTCTTTCTGATGATTCAATTAAATTATTGACCAAATCGAAATTATTCTTAAATATAATAACTCCCCACCGTACATTGTTATTATCAAATAAACATATATTCTTTGTAGAAGACAAGTGCATAAACTCTTTAATAACGTCAATGACTCATTTTTTTTTACTGACAAATAACTTTAACCAAAGAGGCTTTTATCACGAAAACTCTTATCTTATCTAATGGGCCTATGCAAAAAATGTGTCACGAGAGTTGAAAAGGGCCGTGCAGTGGCGCTAGTTGTAACTTCGTTTTACAAAACCATACAGGTTTATGGGAAATATGCATAAACATTAGAAAATAAATAGGAAATTCCCTTTAAAATCCTTTTTTCTTTATAGTTTAGAGTCAGGTAGTAAATGAGACTTATGCACCTACTTATTATTTTTCTTTAAATACAAGAAAATGCGGCATAATTGACATAATTCAAACAAACCAAAAATTGATTGAATACTTAGAAACTATAAAAAAAAATTTTTAAATAATAACGAACGCACAAATTAATTTAAAAAATTTCCGAACATATATTATTACCGAATGATAAATAAATAAATATAAATTTTAAAATTTAAAAATATCCGAAACTAAAATTCATATTTATGAGCTAATTATGACATTATGAATAAAGCAAACAGTTAAATTAGCCATCAATTAATAATTTGTGAATTATTTTCGTCATTCTGAAATTTGAGGAAAAGAAATATTTATGGGAATTTAACAATTTACTATTTTTTATAAGTCGGCAATTTTATAATATAATACAATATAATGCTAC
>JAAAKG020133780.1:0-14059 GCA_010014905.2 Druon quercuslanigerum | reverse complement strand
GAACGTCACTACTGCACGTGCATTGTTTTACCTAATTAACTTTAGGACTTAAAATTGTGATAAACTTAATAAATATTATTTTTTATATTAATATAGAAAATAATAATTTATTTCTGTGTGTGTATTTTATATAAATTTATTGCGAATCATCCAATAAATTGCTACAATTATTCTGGAAAAAGAATTTGAAAAGAAAAACTGAAATTTGAAGCTGACAAAATAAACTGGCAAGAGAAACTGACAAGAGAAACTGGACAGAAAAAAATAGAAGAGAAAATTAATAGATGAAAAGTAAAAAAAAACTTTAAGGCTGAAATGAGAAATATAACAGAGAAACAAGCAACAGAAACTGCCAAAAGAAACTGGCAAGAGAAACTAAAATAAGAATTTAACGCTATCAGTTAAATCTAAATTTTAAAAAGAGCTTCTTCAGGACTTAAAATTGTAATAAACTTAATAAATATTATTTTTTATATTATTATAGAAAATAATACTTTATTTCTGTGTGCGTATTTTATATAAATTTATTGCGAATCATCCAATAAATTGCTACAATTATTCTGAAAAAAGAATTTGAAAAGAAAAGCTGAAATTTGAAGCTGACAAAATAAACTGGCAAGAGAAACTGACAAGAGAAACTGACAAGGGAAACTGGAAAGAGAAACAGAACAGAGAACTAAAAAGAAGAATTAAAAAGAAGCTAAAAAGAGAACTCGAAAAGAGAAAAGGGAAAGAAAATTTGCAGAAAGAAACGGAAAAGAGAAACTCAAAAAAGGAAAATTAAAAACACTACACTTATTCGAAAACGATTGAAAAATTTGGATTTTTCAGGTCTTGCAAACAAAGTTTTTTTTTTGCTTCAAAAACAATGAAGCTAAAAAATTTTGGTCAAAAATAAATTAGACTTTTTCAGGATTTTTAGTTTCTCTTTCCTTTTTCTTGTACTGAAAGCAAATTTTAGGATTTTTAGGTGCTTCAAGTTTCAACGGGTAAATTTTTGAGGCATTCGAATAATTTTCAGATAAAAAGATGCATTTTTTACCACAAAAGTCAAATTTAAAAAAAAAATATAAGTTTATCTAAATATTTAAATTTTCGACTAAAGCAGATTATTTCTTAACAAGATTTCGAAATTATAAATTCTAAGTTGAAAAAAATTATTTCCAACCACAGAAAAACAAAATAGTAAAATCATCAACCAAAACCGATTAATTTTTATTAAACTGCGATAGAACCCGGCCGGCTATCGAAACTACTGTGGTTCGATTCCCAGTGGAGCGGTGCTAGAAGATTTTTTTTCAGCATAATATTTTTTTAAGCTATTGCATTTTATATAGTACAGATTGAATTTACACCAAAAGTGATACATTTTTAATTCAAATAAAATTTTTTTAAACTAAACAAGAGGAACTTTTGTCTAAAAAAGCTAAATTTTTGATTAAAATTTAAATAATTAATTTTTAAAATACAAAAATTTCATTTTAAAAAATAAATAAAACGAATTGTTAACACAATTGCTACATTTTCAACCAAATATATAAATCTTTCACCAAAAACTTTAATTGTTAACCAATTATTTAAATTTTAAGCCAAATTAACCAAAAATAAAAGAGTAATTTTCATAAAAAAAAGGAATTTTTAACCAAAAATAAATTATTTGATTTTTCTTCCAAAAAACTTTAATTCAAAAACAATTAAATTCAACGGAAAAAGATGAATTTTCTACTAAATAGGTAATTTTTATAAATAAAACTGCTTTATTTTGAACCGAAATGTTGCATTTTTAAAACAGAAGCGACTAATTTTAATGAAAAATTTGCGTTTTATTCAAGAAATATGAGTTTTAAAACAAGAAGATTTTTCAAAAAAGCTCAATTTCTACAAAAACTAGTATGATTAAATTTTAAGTCAAAAAGTTTTTTTATATCAAAAATGAAAAATCTTTTCAACAAAATAGTTACATTCTTAACAACGCATATAAATCATGAAACAGTAACATTTTTTTTTTAATAAAGCAGTTCGACTTTTAACTAATTTGTTGAACCTTCAAGTAGAAAAGATACATTTTTTAAACAAAAATGAAATAGTTAAACTGTCAAAAAAGAAAATAAATAAATAATTTTAATAAAAATTGAAATAAAAAAATAATTTTTTAAACCAAAAACCCATGGAATTTGAACCAAATTAACTATTTTTCAACTGAAAACAAAGGGTTAAATTTTATGTTAAAAAAATAATAGAAAAAAAACGAATAATTTTAATAAAAAAGTTGCATTTTAATTAAAAAATGTGAGTTTTAAAAAAAGATAAATTCGTAACAAAAACTCTTAGTTTTCTAAAAAAAATCAAAGACTAAATTTTAAGTTAAAAAAGTTATTTTTCTACCAAAAAGACCGAAATAAAAATCCAAACAAAAACAATTATTGTTAACAAAGTGTTTCAACTTTGAAACAAAGTAGTTGAATTTTTAACTAAAAAAGATTAATTTGAACGAAAATTGAAAAAGTTAAATTTTCAAACATTAATAAAAAAAGCCAAAAAATAAATAATTTTAATGAAAAAAGTTAACAGTTACCAGAAAGTCGATTAATTTGTATACCGAGATTTAAATTTTTAACAACAACAAAAATGTCAACAAAGTGGTTGAATTTTTAACCTAATGATACTATATTTGAACGACAACAAAAATTTAACAAAATAGTAAAATTATCCACGAACATCAATTAATTGTAATAGAAAAGTTTCAGAAAAAAATACAAGTTTTCAAAACAAAAACTGAAATAATTAAATTTCTAGTTAAAAAAGTTAATTTTGAGCTAAAAATAAAATAAATTGTTTACAAAATTGATACATTATTAAATAATTAAATACATTGTTGCTAAATAAAGAAAAATTAAAAATAATTTTAAATTTTATTTTATATGGTTAAAAAATTAATCAGTTTATAACATAAAAAGCATTAAAGAATTCTTTTCAGTGAATCATCCAAATTATTTTTATTATACGTTTTTCAGATAATTTGAGTTATTTATAACATTTTAAACTTTTTAGTATTGTAAAAAAATTCAGGTAATATATAATTAATGTATATATAACGTAAAAGGCTTTAAATTATCATTTTAATTCAGACATTTAAATAATATTTTTTTTTCTTTCAAGTTTTACTTTCACTTCTAAAAATTTGATTTGTTAGTAAAATTTTATACTAATTTCCGGAAAAATTAAATCACATTAATCTATAAATTAAAAAATTAAATAATAAAACTTTAGAATTAATAATCAATTTACGTCAACTAATTTTAACAAACTAAACTCTAATCTTCATTTAATATAATATTTAAAAAATATATATTTAGCTAATAATTATGTAATTATTTCACAATTTTTCAAACTTGAACTTTCATTTCTTATAATTTGATTGATTTTTAACATTTTTAATCAATTCCAGAAATTAGAAGTTTTAATAGAATTAATTAATAGTTAGTTAATTAGTTTATAACATAAAAATCACTAAAAAATCATTTTCATTAGGTTATTATAATATTTTTTACATTACATTAAAATAAAATTTTAAACAGCATTTCTTTATATTTAATTTATGAATACCTTTAAAATTTAATTTTTTTAAACTGAATTTGTTTCTTATAATCTTAAAACCCCGCTAAAAATAAATTAAATAGTTAATAAAATAATAAGAAAATTTTTTCATTGAAAAAATCAGATTATTTTTAATTTTACATATTCTTCTTTAATTTGAGATGTAAATTCTGAACATTTTTATTTCTTTTGAAATCATACCAGAAAATTTAAATTTTAACATAATTATTCAATAAACATGTAATCATGTCAGCAAAAAAAGCATTAAAACATTATTTTAATTGAAAGTTCAAATAATTTAAAGCCTAAAAAAATAATTTTTTCCAGATATAATAGCTCATATTTAATGTATGTGACTTAATTAAAAACAATTCTTGTTCAGTTTTTTGAGAAAAAAAAGTTAATCAGTCAATTCTCAGTTAATCAGTTTACAATCTAAAAAAGAGTAATAAATTATTTTAATTAAAACACGAACTATTTTGAAAACAATTTAATAAAAAATCATTTTAATAATCTTTATAAATAATTCCAGAAAAACTTCAAAGGTATTTAAAACATCACATCCTGCATTAAAAACTCAGGAAAGAAGTTCAATTTTTGTCTGAAAAATAAAAATTCTTAACCAAGAATAAAATATTGTAAATAGTTTTAATTCAAAGTTTAAACCAAAGCATTATTTTTTTATTTAATTCACGTTAAAGAAATTTTCATTCTGAATAAAAAATATGATTTAAAGAAAAAATTCGAATTTTCAACCAAATGGTTGAATTCTTCAGCAGAACAAATTAATTTTTAAGAAAAAAAAAAATTTCACAAAATAATAAAATGCTGATTTAAAACCGATTAATTGGAATAAAAAATTTGCAGTTTTAGCAACAAAAAATATTAAATTTCGAATATAACACATAAATTTTCAGACTGAAAAGACGAATTTTCAGCTAAAAAAAAATTTTAGCTAACATTGTTAATATTTAACAATATAAAAAAAGAATAAAAAATAAATTAATAAAAAATTCTTAAGCAGAGTAGAATAATTTTCATGCAAAAAAGGAACAAATTTTTAACAAAATAATAAAATTCTCAACCAAATCCGATTGCTGAAATCAAATAGTTAAAGTGTTTATTAAACAAAAGATTTAGTTTCAATTAAAACTGTTCAATTTTTAAAACAAAAAATACTTAAACAAAAACATTAATTAAAAAAAATGGTTTAATTTTAACTAAGTCATTACATTTTAAACCTAAAATTATAAATTTTCAACGCAAAATATAATATTTAATTTTTCAATCAAAAAATATATTAATTTTGATCAATAACAGTTGAATTTAATCAAAAAAGGATGTTCTTTCCAGAAAAAATTGTGCAATCTGTATCAAACAGATAAATTTTCAACTAAAATGATCAATCTTTAAAAAGTAAATTTTAAAGACAAGAGTTTAACATTTAATTAAAAAGTTTATTTTTTAATTAATAAGTTTATTTCTTAAAGAAAAAGAATAATTTGTCATTACAAGAGAAATTAAAAAAAAATACAATAATTATTTACCAATTTTTTGAATTTACAAATGAAAAAGATTAATGTTCAAACAAGGAGATAAATCTAGAACAAAAAATACAAATTTTTAACAAAGTAATTTCACTTTAAAGCATGTAATTAAATACTTGACAAAAAAAGATCACTTTTCAAGAAAATATTTATGTTCCCAAAAAAGAATGAAAGAAAAAATTTCCTTACAATTGGAAAAAACTATTCTTTAAAAAAAGAAAAATTAATTTATGGAAGTCCCTCAATCTGTTGACTTATTTTTCCATCTAAGTTAATTTTTGAATTCCGTCTAAGTCCTCAAATAAAAAAAATTCGTCTTTCAATGGAATATAAATTAAAAACAAAAGTGATGTCCAATTTTAAAAAAGATTTAAAAAAACCTGAAAATGTTCTTTTTTAACCAGAAAAGTTATTTTATATTATTCTGAAAAATAATCGTTCTCCTGAATGTGTGAATTCAAAAATTAAATTCTTTGAGATTGCTAAATTAATGATAAATAAATGTTCATTTGACATTTGAATTTTTCAAATTATATATTTTTTTTGAATTTACTGAAAATATAAATTATTTTACAGTTTTCTAAGACTGTAATTTAATATAATAAGGCTTTTGAAAGGTAAAATTGTGTAAATTTTTATAATTTGATATTAACTTTTTTAAATTTTATAATTTTCCGTTTCTTAATTTTCTATTTTTGAGTTTTAATATGATTTTGGGAAAAGATTCAAAATTATTCAGATTTTATTTTTAAAGTTAATTTCAAGTTTTCAAGATTTCAAAATATCTCGAAAAATATTCTGAAAGATTTTCAAATAATTTTTTTAGATTAACATTTTTTTTATTGTTAAAACTTTCAATACTTATTGAGAAAAATCAGAAATAATTAAAATCTTGAGAAGATTCAGAAAATTTTAAAGCGAAATATTCATTTTTAAGGATTTTGAACCAAAAGTTAGAACCCCTTAAATTTTTTTACATACTTAAAGCTAATTTGAAACTTGTGAAAAACTTAATATTTTTTGGAAAATTACATTGTTAAAAATTTGCTAAAAGAAGCTTAATTAAAATTATGAAAGGCTTAAAGAAAATGAAATTTTGTTCCTTAGATCCTTAGATAAATGTTTACTTATTTTTGATTTTGGAAAACTAACTTTAGAATAATATTCTAAAAGATTTATAAGCATTACCAATAAATTTGAAAAATATAATCCGAATGCTTTTACAGCAAATTTTTTTGCTTTTAAAAAATATTGAGACAAATTCGAAAAAAATCAAACACATTTATAGGGCTTAGAAGACTTGCAAAGCTTCAGAAAAAATTCTTAATTGAAAATTTTAAGATCTTAGGACATTTTTTTCATTTTGAAAAATTTTAAAAAAATGTAGTTTAAAAAAATTTTAGGTTTCAAAAATGAAATAATATTACACATTTAAACAAAAATTAGTTCATTTTAATTAGTTTAGTTTAAATAAAACATAGACTAAAGTTATTTCAAGCTAAAAATAAATTTTTAACAAATTGTTTATAAAGTCGAGGGAAATACATACTTTTTTATTATAACAAATTTGGAAAAAGTACTCGAGGTAAACTTTTAAAAGAAATATTAAACTATTTTCATTGTTTATTTATTAATAGTTCTTAGGGTTTAACTTTGTTCTCTCTCACCAGTTTTACATTAAAATTTTGTAAAGTTTCACAAAAATAAAATGCATTTTTTCAAATTCCTAGGCAAAATTTAAATTCTTTATTTCGAAAAATTCATTTTAAGAGATTATTTTTAAAGATTGCAATAACTGTCAAAAAAGAATTAAAAGATTTTTTAAGGCTTTCTCAAATTTTTCAGAATAATTGAAAAATGCTGAAAAAATTTAAATAATTTAAATAATTTTCAGCAAAATGCTTCAATTTTTGAAATGTCGATTTTGATAGATATCAAAAATAAATTTGAGGAGCTTTAAAGTCATTTCGAAAGTTTTTAAAAGAATAAACCAAATTTTTAAACATTTTTCGGAATATTTTTAAAAAATTAAAAAAAAATTTGGATGATTTTTGAAAATTTTGAGAAAGTTTCGAAGCAATTATAAATATTTTCAGGAATTCAATTACTTTTAAATAGATTTAAAATATTTAAAAACTGGGAAACATTTTTGTAAATTTATCTAATCTTTCTTGATTTATTTTAACTTCAAAAAGTCCAAAACATGTTTTAAAAAAATTAGAATTTTTCCTAAAATTTTTTAACATCTTTTAAAAAAAATTGTCTTTAATTTTCTGAATTTTTTTTAACACGTCTGAAGTATTCAAAAATCTTGTTTTAAATTTTGAGACGACTGAAAAATCCCGAAAAATAGAATCCCCGACCTTATAAAATTCCCGAATTGGAAAATTTCCGGATAATAAAATTGCCAAAAATGAAAATACCGAATTGAAAAGGGTTTTTCTTTCAGATTGCAAATGGAAAATTTGATGCTGATTGTCTAAACGGGGAGGGTCTCTAGGGCCGGTTTTTGGCTTATTTTCCATATTCACCCCAAGCATCCCTTAAAAAAATGAAAACTTTAACGCTTATATGCAGGGTTTTTGTGAAAAATGCCAAAATAAAACAAAAAAAAAAAACATATATTGACTTCCATCATACCAGATTCAAGGTCATTTAAAGGTCAAACTGCAAAACATCCAAAATAAAAATTCAGAAAAATACATACATAGGTGTATATAGTCGCTGATTCCGAATCCGAAGTCCATTGACCTCTACTATATCAGATTAAAGGCCACTAAAAGGTCATTTCGCTACATTTTTCTACCTCTACCACGAAACAATATTGAGTTAACTTTAAAATGACCTTTACTTGAAATTCGAGAGATAATTAAACTACCAATTCGGATTTAGTGTTCCCAAAAACTCATATGTGTATTTTTCGAGTTTTTACCTATATTTTTTATTTTAAACTTTTAATCACCATGAACCTGATGTGATGGAGGTCAAACTGCGAAAAAAATCCGATAAGAAATACATTCGAATCCGAGGTCCGTCGATCTCCATCAGATCAGGTTCAAGGTGATTAAAAGGTCAAAATAAAAATATGGTAAAAAAAAACTAGAAAAATACATATATGAGTTTTTGGGAACACTTAATCAGAATCAGGAGTTTAATTATTTGTTAAATGTGAAGTAAAGGTCAGTTTAAAGGTAACTCAATATTGTTTCGTGGTAGACTTAGAAAAATGTGCCGAAATGACCTTCTAGTGACCTTGAATCTCATATAGTAGAGGTCAATGGACTTCGGATTTTGAATCAGCGACCCTAGAAACCGTTGTGTATATTTTTCTGTATTTTTTATCGGATTTTTTGCAATTTGACTTTTAAATGACCTTGAATCTGGTTTGGTGGAGATTAATGTATGTATTTACTTAGTAGTTTTATAGGATGCTAAAAAATGCTATAAAAAATCCCAGTTTTTTCATGATATTTAGGACTTTTAGAAGTTGAAAGGAATCAAGAAAGATTTGAGAAATTTTCAAAAATGTTTCCTAGTTTTTAAATATTTGTTATCTAATTGAAACTAATTTAATTCTTGCAAATATTTTTTACCCATTCATAATCTTCTAAAAATTTTAAACAATCATTTAAAAAATTTGTTTAATTTGGTAAAAATTTTCGCAGAAATTTTAAAAAATTTTGTTTGCTCTTTTAAAAACTTTCGAAATGATTTTAAAGTTCCTTAAATTTATTTTTGGAATCACCAAAAACCAACATTTCTAAAATTCTATTAAAGTTTTAAATTAGTTTCAAATCACATCAATTCTACTAAATATTTCATAAATTTACTAGACTTTTCATTTGTTTTTATTTTGCAATCTTACCAAATTAAAGCATTTTTCTAAAAATTATTAAAATTTTTCAACCATTTGTTAGTTATTCTAAAAAATTGAGAAATAGCGTTCAAATTAAATATAAAAGTTTAATTTTTCCTATGAATCTGAAAAAATTCCTTTTATTTATTTCAAAAGTTTACCTAGAGTTCTTTTCCCAAACTTGTTATAATTAAAAAATATGTATTAACCTAGACCTTATAAACAATTTTTTAAAATTTTAGTTTTTAGCTTGAAATAACTTTAGTCCAAGTTTAATTTTAAAAACAATTATAATGAAATTTTCCTTTGTTTTAAATCTTATGATAAATTCCATAAAATAGTTAAGCTGGAAAGGAAATTTTTAACTGAACTCATTAAAATTAACTAAATTCTTTTTAATGCGTAATTTTCTTCATTTTTGAACTTGAAATTTTTTTAAATTACGAATTTTTTTGAATTCTGCAAAATAAAAAAATTTTCTCAGATCTTACAATTTTAAAATTCAGAGTTTTTTTTAAGCTTTCTAAGCCTTTCGTAATTTTAATTTAGCTTCTTTCACCAGATTTTCAACAATCTAAATTAAAAAAAAAAACAATTATTTTTTCACAAGTATCAAATTAACTTTGAGTTTATAAAAAAATTTAGAGGGTTCTTATTTTTGTTCCAAATTCTTAAAAATGAACATTTCGCTTAAAACTGTTCTGAATCTTCTCAAAATTTTAATTATTTCTGATTCTTCTCAAAAATTACTGAAAGTTTTAACAATAAAAAAAATAATAATCTAAAAAAATTGTTTAAAAATCTTTCCGATTGATTTCGAGATATTTTGAAATCTTCAAAACTTATAATAACTTATAAAAATTAAATAACTTAATAAATAGCTTATAAAAATTTACAAAATTTCGCCTTTAAAAAGCCTTATTATAATAAATTAGAGTCTTAGAAAACTATAAAATAATTTATATTTTCAGTCAATTATTTGTTGTGAACATAATTTAAAATTTTCAGTAAATTATTTATTGTAAACGTAGTTTAAAATTTTCAAATTTCAAACGAATATTCACTTATCATTGTTTTAGCGATCTCAAAGAATTTTATTTTTAAATTCACACATTCAGGAGAATGATTATTTTTTAGAATAATATAAAATAACTTTTCTAAGTTAAAAATAAAATTTTCAGGTTATTTTCAATCTTTTTTTAAAATTGGAAAACATCAATTTAATTTTTTAAATTTGTATTTTATTAAAAGACGAAGTTTTTTTATGACTTTGATATAAATTTGTATTTTTGGTTCTAGATTTATCACCCTAGTTGAAAATTATACTTTTTTATTTTTAAATCCAAAAAAAGGTAAATAATTAATGAATTTTGTGTTGAAAATTTGTCTTCATGACAAATTATTCTTCTTATTTAAGAAATAAACTTTCTGCTAAAAAAATGAACTCTTTAATCAAACGTATAACTCTTGTGTTTAAAATTTAATTTTTTAAGATTTTTCGATCAAAAAATCAACCATTATATTTTGCGTTGAGAATTTATAATTTTTGGTTTAAAATGTAACAATTTAGTTCAAACTAAACTGTTTTGTTGAAAATTATTGTTTGCTTTTAAATTAGCATTTTACTATTTTGTGAAAAGAAATTTTTTTCGCTTAAAAATTAATTTTTTTTTGCTTAAGAATTCAATCATTTGGTTGAAAATTCGAACTTTGCTTCAAACATTGAATTGAAGCTATTTAAACTATTTTATTCTTGGTTAATAATTTTTATTTTTTAGTTAAAAATTGAACTTCTTTCCTAAATTTTTAATCCGAGGTCCATTGATCTCTACTATATTAGATTCAAGGTCACTAGAAGGTCATTTCGGGACCTTTTTGTAGCTCTACCACAAAATAATATTGAGATGACTTTAAAAATGACCTTCACTTGAGATTAAGCAGTTAAATAAACCCCCGATTGGGATTTAGTGTTCCTAAAAACTTGTATGGGTATTTTTCTGGATTTTTCTTTTTATATTTTTTATTTTTATATTATAATCACCTTAAAACTGATGTGATGGAAGTTATAGGACCTCGAATTCGAAATCAGCTACTCAAAAACATATTTATGTATTTTTCTGGATTTTTTAAACAGATTTTTTGCAGATTAACCTTCAAATGACCTTGAATCCAATATAATAGAGGTCAACTGATCTCGGATTCAAAATCAGCGACCCCAAACACATACAAATTTATTTTTCTGGATTTTTTAATCGGATTTTTTGCAGTTTGACCTTCAAATGACCTTGACTCTGATATGATGGACGTAAACGCACCTCGGATTCAAATTTTTTGGGTCAAATATAAGTTTCGCTAAAACTCGGCCGTAGAGAACCTTCCCCTTTGCTCGTTGGATTCCTAATTTTATTTTCTGGAATTCTGCTCATGAAACACCTAAAGTTTAAAACCGGTTTCCTCACTTCTAAAAAATTGAAATTAATTAAATCAATAATATCTTTCACATAATTCTAATAAATAAATATTCGCTTGGGTGTGAGTGGTTGGAAATGAAATTCCTGGAAATTATTAAGTGGAATGCGAATCTTTTCTCCCTTCCTTCAGGAAGATTTTTATCATAGAGGATTTGGAGAAGCGGAAAGGAAACATCTGCTGATTTATATGAAGCCACGTAACTCAGTGACATTCCCAGTGAGGAGCAAACGGAATCCCACAACGATTCGGAACATAAAACATTCACTGCCAATTTACCGCATGCAGGGTGGCTTGCCACGGGAAGAAAATACATTCAAGGGTATAAAAAATTTCAGAGGTTTCCCCTTTCCCCTTTCCCCTCGCGTAGCTTAAAATAAGGGGGAGCATTAATGGCCTCTTGCGGCACGCATTAGGATTCCGAATGCATAGAATATGGGGTTGGTGCGATAGTAAATTTACTTACCCTGTTTATAACTCGGAACGACAATGTTTCTCTAAATCGATTCAATCAAATCTTCTCAAATTAAATTTTCATGTTCGCGCTTATTCTCGAGGAAAGGTGAAATTTCTGATTAATAAGATTAAAAAAAAACTTTTTGCATTTAATTTATAAGTGGGAATACATGAATTTAATTTAGAAGATATAAAAAATAATTTGAAAAATTAATTAGGAATACACAAATAAATTGAAACAATTGCTTAAAATATATATTATTATCAAATTATAAAATTTCCCGAATTTTAATAAATACAAGATTTATAATAGACAAAAAGTAAGATGCCGAATTTAAAAATATCCGAAACGATAATTCATTGACTTGGAGATAGAATTATAAAACAATTTATTCAATATTTTTGGAAATTTTACATTTCAGCTGTAAAATATTTATTGGAATTTAACAATATGATAAATAATAAAATATTCTTATCTATTACAATTAAATAATTAACTCTTAAATTTATATTTTTTAAGTTAAATAGACTTTTTAATCAAGCTAAAATATTTTAACATTTGTGTAATGAATCTTAAAAAATGGCTTTCACAGAATGTTTTTTACATTTGGAAACAACCAAATCAATCGAAAATTATTTTTCGCAGCTTTATAATAAATTCGCGTTTAAATTAAATTCTGAAAATTAAAAACAAGAAAATAAGTATTATCACTATTTTTTGTAATTCTACAGGTAAATATGGTAACTGCGTATAAATTACCCAAAATTTAATTTTAAACATTTTTTTTTAATTTCCGGAAATTTATTAATTTTTTTGGTAATTTGCGGGAATATTACAAGAAATTTATAGTAACTTACCGTAGATTGCCATAAATTCAACCTGGAAATGTATACAAATTTCTACAAAAATTTCGCCCATTTATGGTAATTTTACATGTTAATATGGTAACTTAGCATAAATTACCCAAAATTCACTTTTGCACATTTTTATAAATTTCCTAACAATTATGAATTTATTTCTGAATTGATGATAATATGACAGGTAATATATGTTAATTTAAGACAAATTACCCAAAATATAATTTAAAAATGTCTACAAATTTCTGCAAATTTTAGGTAATTTACGGTAATTTTATAGGTAAATATGGTAACTTACCATAAAATACAAAAAATCCTATTTAAAACCTTTTTACAAATGTCTAGACATATATGAAATTGGTTGGTAATTTATGGTAACTTAGCATAAATTACCCAAAAATACATGTATAAATGTCTATAAATTTTAAGAAATTCATTAAATTTTTAAACAATTTATGGTGATATTACAGGTAATTAATGGTAAATTAACATAAATGATTCGAAATTCGATAATTTTTTTTTTAATTTTTGAAAACTTAAGGAAAGTTTAGTTCTTTTACGGTAATTTTACATGTAAATATGGTGAATTACGAAAAATTGCAAAAAAATTTAATTTAAAACTAATGATTAATTTACGATAATATTAAAGGTAATCCATGGTAATATATCATGAATTACAAAAATTGCAGCTTAGGATGTAGCTTATCTATACAAATTTCGACAAATTTTCGTTAATTTATTGTAATTTTACATGTTATTATGGTGACTTAGCATAAATTACACAAAATTCACTTTTACACATTTTTATAAATTTCATAATATTTAATTATTTTTTTGAAATTTATGGTCATATTACAGGTAATATATGTTAACTTACCATAAATTACTTAAAATTCAATTTAAAAATTCTCTGAATCGCCAAAAAGTTTATGTAATTTCCGGTAATTTTACAGGCAAATATGGTAACTTACCATAAATGACGTCAGGGGCCCGGTCGATACTACACATATCGATACTACACATTAAGCGAAGACGTCCAGCCTACACATTAAAGTCTACACATTTAAGGTTTGACGATTAACTCTAAATTTTTTTTTTAATTTTTTTAAACTGTACACATTAACTGTGCACATTAAAGTCTCCACAAAAAAACCCTACACATTCAACTCTACACATTAAACTCGAAAATTGTAATCTCGAACATTAAACTCTCCATATTGAAACTCTCCACATTAAAACTCTACACATTAAACTCTACACATTAAACTTTACACAA
>JAAAKG020133779.1:0-14060 GCA_010014905.2 Druon quercuslanigerum | reverse complement strand
TTTCGAAAGTTTATCAAATATTTTTTTATTTCTGCGAGAATTTATGTGAGTAAAATAATTGTATATTTCAAAACAAGAAAAATGATATAGAGGATTCTATTTATTTAAATTTTCAATTCATAAATGAGTAGTACTTAATAATATTTAGTTTTTCAATTATTAAAAGACTGATTGATAATCAGAAAAATGGACAAATTTAGGTTTATTGACATACCTTAGTTAGAAATTAATTAATTATCTAACTAATTAATTATTAAGATTAGAATTTCCACGGAAAAATTGTCTGTTTCAAAAATCTTTTTTAAATTAGTCATTCTGATTAAATATCCACTTATTGTTTTTGTTTTGTTAATTTAAAATACTTCGACATTTTATTTAATTGATAACATAATTTACACCTTAAAGCAAACACAATTAATCAAACTCTAATGGTCATAACTTATTAAAGATACTTATATTTAAAAATATTACCACAAATAAAATAGACGTAAAGACTTGATAAATATCAAATGGAGGTTATGTTGCAAACTTGTCAACATAAAGGCATATTCACATGCAAAATCTTTTAGTCGTAAGTCATCGGCAGTATTCCCAATGTTAGGAACATTTTAAACTGCGCTTGCGTCGCGCCAACAACCTGATTGGTCACTGTGAGCGCGCAAATTTTAAATTATATAAACATACATATTTAATATTTATAACAAATAATAATTTATAAATGCCCAAATAAAATTTTTCTAAACCTAAAATAAGATTTTGTAGTAAGAAATACACAAAATTCTATTTTATTGAAAAAGAGCTTATGAATGCTGAGTTCGGAGAAACAAACCATTTTTATTTGTCGCAAAGGCTAATCTCGTCTCTATAGAGTTTTAAAATTAAATTTTTATTTATTTTCGACAATTTGAACTGAAATAATATCACAGAAACTGCCAAAAATGAATCAGGAATAAAATAATAATGCACTGATAAATGTTATATCATAGATTTTTTAATAACTTGAAGAAGACCTGAAATACAAAAACAGTGATTTTCAATTTTTTTAAATAGAACAAAGAAAAGATACATATTCTTAAAAAAAACTTATTTAAAGTATTCATTTCATTAAAAAATGAATAAATTGGGTTCAAGTATAAATATAAATTTATTTATAATTTAGGATCCAAAACCAAAATTTAAACAGATAAATTTGTGAGTTAAAGAAATTAAATTTTAGTTTAAAAATTATTCCTTAACAGAAGATGAATTTTCAGCTAAAACAATTAAATATTTATATTGAGTTTAAATTGAAAAAGATAAATTTTCAACTTAAGTGATGAATTTTCGATTAAAATCATTTATTTTTCAAAGAAGAGAATTATTTTTTCATCCGTTGCTATAAAATTCTAATTTAGAATTAACAAATTACTTTGGATGCATTTTCCAATCATTATTTATCATAAATATTAAATTTTAATATTTATATAATTCAAAATTAGGGCGCTTGCAGCGTCCAATGGGGTTGTAGACGCGACAAAAGCGTAGTTCACAAAGTTCCTCAGATTGGGAACACTAGTCATCGGTCGGTAACTTTTTTCTTTATGCTTCCATTTAAAAATAGGTAATTATCAATAATATGTATTTATTACAAAAGGAATTTTATATTAACATTACATTAAACTTTTTTCTTGGTTTAAAAAAATACTCTGTGTATATTTTTAACTTATAAAGTACTCATAACTCCTGAGTAATATTTTTCCTGTTATGAAAAATTGTTCAATTGGATATGTTACTTTTTAAAAGTACAAAAATATTAATAGAAGTGAAGTAGGCTCGTTGCTTAAGCCAGATTTAATTAATTGTCTAATTTTAACATAAACTATAATAAATACATAAACAATTTGGCCGTATATAAACAAATGTTTCTGAAGTCTCAATGCTCTTTTTTAATTTAAAACAACTCAAAGTTATTGTTATATTTTTAAATATTAATAATGTATTAGTCAATTTTCTCGGAACTAAAGTCTTTAAGCCAAATTTTTTTTCGCCAATGTAAATAGTAGATAATTTATTATTGAACAATGTCATTTTTCCAAAGACACTACCAAAAAAAGATTTTGTAAAGACAATCAAATATAATTATTTTATTCTGTATTCTAATTTTAAGAAAAAAACATGAAATCTGCAAAAGCAATCAAATGCAATATAAATAATTCCCTTCTCAATTCCAAGAGAATGAACAAATTTGTGAAGGACAGTGATTAATAATTAAGAATTATTAATTAATTGATCAATGTTAGTTATTTCTAAAAGGCGATTCGGTATTTTTTAAATAACGAATTCAAAAATTCCGCCCATACCAACCCATCTTTGCAAGCGGTTGGTTTGTGAATTTCCCTTAATGCTGTTATTTTGAAGTATGCTCTAAACGAACCCATTTGGGTCTCTGCAGGTATCTATTGGAGCTCAAGTTCCTAAGGACGCTGACTTTCATTTGAGCCATAACATGAGTTAACCACCAGTTTTTTCTGTGCTCAATCATCACTGTTGTCCTCAATAACAGGCGAAATGCTTTCCTGATGAAAATTTTTTTTTAATTATTTCAGCTGGCTTCACAATTTGAGACAGGTACCTTGCATGGGCCAGATAGTATAATATTGCTGCAATATGTGGACAGCAGCCAATAGTCCTACTTCCTCGGGAGAATTTACATGCATGCTCTAACAATTCAGAAATACCGATACTATTTATCTTATCTTTTATGAAGCATCGGTACACTTTTAAGTAAAACGTGACGAGGTTGAAATTTCAGTTTCAATACATTAGATGGTTCTTTAACGTATTGCAATTTGATCTGCCTATCTTCATCGATTATTCCAGCTAAGTATGACACAGCCTGTGATGGGATACTTTGAAAGACAAGTGCTTTGTCACGTCCCGAGCAAAAGGCGAGGGTAGTTTGGTAACGGGATAGGTAAGGGTGGTTAAGGGCTGATTAAGTCAGGGGAGTCTGTGTTTTGCAAACCCAAAAATATAACAACTTGCATAAGATACAGATATCTTTGTTAGAATAATAGAATAGAAAATAAGGTTACAGTGAAGTAATTGTAAACACGCTAACTTTCAGGTTTGAAAGGACAAGACAAGATTTGTAGTGTCGAAGATATCCCCGATAACTTGTAGAATAGCGACGAAATTCTACCGAGTGTTTTCAGTTGATGTACACGGATTATTCCGAAATCAACTTTTACGACGACCGAAAGCCAAAGGGACTTGGTTTGCACTCATCACTCCGTACATTTACATGATGGAATCAAAAGGTACGCGACTTTATACAATGCGGTTCTTCGTTAAGGAATATTTCAAGTTTGTTGAAAAGGATCGCGACTTTATCTAAGCGATTCGTACATGTGAAGATTTAAGTTTACAGTGAGACTGCTACAAACTAAAAGACAACTAAAAGAGGTAAGTCTGGGGTTTATAAAGGAGTTAGCCTCTTGTAAGAGTCACTTACGAATCGCGTACACTTTACGAAGCACTTACGAATCGAGTAAACTTGACGAAGCACATGCGTTTATAGAATTGCATTTCACTTGAAGAATATTTATGTTCTGCCTATTAATAATTCCGGTGGTCAGTTGTGTCTTTCTCGATCGGTTACATGTTATTTGATACTCGCTAGCCTCGCTGTGACCTTTCAAGGACCCAAGTATTGCATGTTAACTGAACCATAGATGATAGCTCTAAGCAGCCACTTTCGGCTAGATTGTGTCTGACTATACACCTGTTCTTTCGCTTAGTGGGTGACCATTAACCCATTAATTCCGAAGGTGATAAAATAAAACTAATTTGATGTTTTTATTGCACTTTATAACTGAAAATATATTCAAATAACTGTTAATAATGATGAAAAAATTACGTGTTTTTATTTTTTCATAACAAAATGTTGCGTATGCGCAACGTTGGGATTGTCGCGAAACTAAAAATTAACACTTAGTGTGGAATGGACCATAACAATTTGTGCGTAGATGCACGTGACAGTTGGCACACATGTATATAGTGTTGTTTTGGCATTGTCTACATATTCTTCTTGCTTCATTTTCCTCCTCTATGATCACGTGACCAACATTATCAAATCGAATATCCATGGTTAATGAGCCTTTTGATGGTCGTCCATAATTTGGTCTTGAAGCAAAGCTTACTTGGTCACTTGATACCGTTCTTTCATCACGTTGAATGTAATTTTCGATGGCTTGTTCATCCCTTTTCATAAGAGTAACTGCTGTGTTAGGCTTAAATTCCAACTGTTACATTTTTGATTTGTTTGGCAAATTGTATATTTTCCAGGAATACACAATAACACTGTCAATAAAATTCACGAAGAGAGGCCACGACCACTTTTTTTCTTTCACATTGATTCTGTAGTTGTATATTCCGTTGTCATGTAAATCAACACCCTCCATATGCTGATTATACTCGGCTATAAATTTTAGCTGAGGAATTGACTCCTTCCTTTTTTCTTTTCTGTTGTACCTTTTTGCGCTTACTAGAGGTTCAATGGTGCAGTTATTCGTTTCAACAGTATTGTCGTTCCATCTAACTAACAAAACTTTTAGTTCATTGTCAAAGGAAAAATCATCAGTACCACGATTTTTTTTTCTTTATGCTCTTCACAGTTTCCATTGTGCTGTTGCATGTACGGTAGCGTAAAAACCATTTTCTTTCGGCAAACAAAATAACTTGTTAAAAGAGAAAAAGTTGTCGAAAAACACGCGATGAAGCAATGGTTGCTGAAAAACTATAAATAATTGCAGTACCACGTTCTCTCCTAGTTCCAAATCGCTTTTATGTGTGGTTGTTTTTTCGCTATGAGGTATGAATTTGCATAAATAACCATTAGAACTACATAGACACCTGAGTTTGAAGGCGAACCTGATTGGTTTTCCCTTGATGTACATCTTAAAACTTTGTCGTCGAAAATATGGCACCATTTCTTCATCGATATACAGATTATGAGAAAATACACCAAACTGTATGTTTTTTCGCGTATCAGATCAAAAAGGGGTCTTAGTTTCGAAATGTGTCATTTTTATTAAGTTGGTTGGTCCAATATATTTTTTTGTAGCTGGTATCGTATGGTACCCCGCAAAAATAAGTATCCCAAAAAATCAATTTAGGGTACTTTCGTCAATCTCAAATGAATGCCGATTATTATCGTGAGCATATTTTTTTGTATAAGAAATTATATTCACCCACACATCGTCACTGAAGTACAATGAAAAGAGTTTGAAAGGGGGTTTACCACCAATTCTATTTTCAATTTGTTCCAAATTATTTTTTTATTTATTTTGTGGTTCTGTTGCATATATTGGGTTCTCTTTTGTCCATTTCGGAAGAGCTTGCTTTGAATTATTTTTTGTAGTTGTTTTACATACCTTTGCTTTTTTGGAACTTGATGGTTAAGATTGGTTGTCTGTTTCTTCAGAGTATCACGCACTTTACAGTATATTTTATTTTAAACACAGAAAAGCACGTGAAAAGACGGTCAGTCACTGCTGAACGCTTTTAGCGAGCCCCACTCAGTCGAGGCGAAAGCCACGTGAGTGTAAGCGGCCAATGGGATGGACCGTCGGTCCCCGCCGCGGAGCCTTCCACTTCGATTCAGCACTCGCTAAGGTGGGAAGGCGCCCATAAAAGTCGGCGCACGAGAGCAATAAGAAGACCAGCGACGGGTAACCGGCAGCAACCATCCTCCAAGATCTTAGAGCGCCGTTATGATTCACCAGATTTGTGGTAGGTTCCTTAAATCCCATCAGCTGGCTGATTTTCCTCTCGCCTAAATATATACCAGTTTCCTGGTCGGCCGCTTCAAAACAAGAATTCATTAAAGTTTTCCTAACTCCTCAATCCTCCTAGTTCTACTAGAAGTTAGTACAAAAAACACTCGGCACCTAGGCGACGAGTTTGGCATCAACCAGGAATTTTTTTTTTATAAACGGTTGGAACTCGATTTTTTATTTTATTTTTTTTGTTTTTAGTGGATCGCAATTCGGGTTCTCGCTTCGATATCGCTCGACGGCACAGGGGCCGCATGCGCAAAATACGACAATTAAAATCAAAGGGCATTATTTCCGGGGAACTCGCGGAACGGCTCCGGGCCGAGGCAGAAGACGTAGCCCAACAGTGGGTGAGCGTATCAACAGATCGAATAAATCGCGAGAACATCCCGACTTCGGAACGGAAAGCTCCAACCTCACCGCGATTTAAAGCTCGGCAACTAAGAGTAGCACGTTCACCACAATTGACGGAATGGGAGACTGTACCAGATCATCATTTATGCATCCCGGAAAATGAACGTGGGGATCTGACGAGACAGTCTCAATTCGAGGAGATTAGGGCTTTCAATGAGCGATCCGTATTGAAAGGTGATCATTATAATAAAATCGTACGATTCTTCGAATAATCGCGACAGCAGTTCAATCACTCCGTGGCAAGTAGCGAAAGAACTATCAACGAAACTCTGACCGCAATAGATAACCTTCTATTAGACTACGCGTAATTTTAGTTTAGGATATCAATAGATGTACGCTTGTAATACGTGTTCGATGATACTATAAGACGAATAAATACAATAAAGTTATAGAGAACCAATGTTCCTTTCCATCCGGAACGCCAGCACGACAGCGATGAACAACATTTTAATGAAAGGAATAATCCTTGCCATCAGGACTCATCATCCGGTCATGACCCGGAGAAGCAGCGTGACAGCGAGGATAATCCCCAATCTATGCAAACCAGTTACAACATATGTCGTCATTAAGCTCCTCTTCCTCCGTAATTTCGTCTGAAGGTAGTGAAATGTAAACAGCATTAATGTTATAAGCCTGTAATAAATCTTCATCCTTTTCCAATATAGCCAAGATCTCAGCAGTTGACAGAGATCTTTCGTTTTTCCAAAACATCACTATAAAAAAAAAATTATTTGAGAAAAAGGTTTACAAAGTAAATAAAATAATACATACTTTATACATAAATTGCGAAATTAACTTACTTCCGTTCATTATATTTTAAAACTTTACTTTACTAATTCTCATAATCATTTACGATGAATAATCACACACGATAATGATATAATCTTCAATTACAGTTTTAATGATCGAGCATCGGTATTCTGTGAGTTCTTATCCCTCCTTGGTATCTTTGCGTATATCTTGTGGTTTCTTTATTACCGACCGTAGTACAGTTACCCTAATCTATCCGCGAATAAGGTTGGATAGAGTTTTAATGCAATAAAGAACAACAAAATGAAAGACAAAAAATGAAACGAAAATTAACAAATTTTTACAGATTTGATTTGATTTTTTTCAAAAAGAACTTTGGTGAAATTAATAAAAATTTAATATACAATAATTAATAGTTTCTTTATTTTATTTTTATGCAGAAAGCATATTGGAGCTGATAGAAATGAGGGATATTATATTAGATAATATTTAATTGTATTTCTATTACAAAATCATATAAAATACAGTCCACTTTCTCAATAGCTCTATCTCAATAGTGCCGTTGATCCTTATCTGACTTTCTGAATAAGACCGCGCCAAGGTTAGGGGCTGAATCATTTATAAACTGAATAAAACAGTAAAGGATTGATTATTCATTTCAATATTATCAAAAAAGTTTCATTAAAATATAAACCAATTTTCTTGAATTTATGATGGAGAAAATAAATTAATAATTATTTATTTTTTCTTATCAAATGCTATCAGAGAATTATTATCAATAGAAATCTAATAATTATATTTTTTATGAAATTTTATTAATAAATATGTTAATTATAATAATTGATTCTAAAACTAATTTACTCAATATAATTTTACATTTTTAAAAAACATTATTAGAAATATTATCCATTTAAAAATAAATTTCAATAATAATTAAATAAATATCATTTTAATTTATTTAAAATTTATTACAGACTGTATAGTTTGTTCCTTATTCCGCTCTTTTCATTTTTCTTAAGTTTTGCCATCAATATATAAACAGAGCTGATAGAACTGAAAATTAAAAATCAAAATATTTTTGGTTAAAATATAATTTCTTATTATTGAAAAGTCTTTTTTTATATTTTTGGTTACCAATTCATCTTTTTTAAGTTAAAAATATTATTATTTCTTCGAAAATTAACTAATTTTATTGAAACTTCAACAATTTTGTTAAAAAGTCACCATATTTTGTTAAAAAATCAACTTCTTTGTTAAAAATTTTTTTTTAGCAGAAAATGCAAATATTTAGTTGAAAATTAACTTTTTGTTAGAAATTAATATTTTGATTAAACATTTAACTGTTTGGCTTTAACTATTTTTTGAAAATTCATCTTTTTGGGATAATTTTAGGTAGTTTTGATCTGAAATTTAAATATTTTTTGGTTAAATATCAACTATTGGATTTTTTGTTAGAAATTCATCCGTTTATTTAAAAATCCAGCCGTTTAAATTTAAACTTTTTTTTAAAAATTCATCTTAGGATCATTCAAAAAATAAGTTATACTTTTCTGGATAAATTAATTTTTTTCTCATTAAATGTAAATAGTTTTTAGTGAATATATAAAATATTACTCTCTACATCTTAATAATTTTTTTGTCTGATAATCTAACTGTTCTATTTTTTCAAAAACTATTAATTTTTAAAAAATCGTCTTTTTGGATAGAAAAAAAATTTTCTGGACAGACAATTTATATTTTTATTTTGAGATTTAAATAAATTGTATAAAATTTATCTATTTCATTGAAAATTAAATATTTTTACTTGAAATTTTCGTTAATTTTACTTAAAAGAATGTATTTTCTTGTATCAGGGAAAAAATACCCTAATTTTTTTTGTTTTCAGAGAATTTTATACCATGGGCATTTTTATTAATATTATTAATACACATAGGCCAGTCAATTTTATTTGGGTAACATTTTTGGAAATATAATCAAAATAAAATTAATTAAATATTTAGACATCGATTGAATAATATTTTTATTCAAAAGTGTTACATAATTTTCATTTTATCATTATGGTGTTCTCGCAGATTTTTAGAAGTTTTGGAAAGACAATTTCAGAATGAATCTGAAGCTTGTTCTTTCTATTAAAGATCTTGAAAGATAAATGTGAGTAATAATAGCCAGTACAAGAAATCTTTACAGAAAAATTAATTATTGATAAGTTTTTTGTAATTATTTAAAAAAAGACTATTATAATGTATGGCAATTTTGATTAATCTGCTTTTAAATAATCCTTGAACCCAAATGACTATCGAGAGAAACAATTATGTATTTGATTTATAATAAATTAATGTGAGCAGATTTTGCTCACGACGGTGAAAACTCTTACAAAAATCATTATACAGGACAAAAAATGCATTGAATCCATATAAAAATTTGAAATAATCTTAACTGGGTACTATAAAATAGGATCCATTACAGAAATCATCTACAGCTAAAGAAAAAGCAGCAAATATCCTTGAAAATGAAATTAGACATTCACAATAAAGAAAACAATCACTAAACTTCAATTTTTTTGCTCAGCGAAAGAAATAATTAATTATGAAGAATAAAATTCGACGTGTCTAAATAATAAGGTTTCATCTCAGAGTTACCAAATGAGAATATGCTACCTCACGGGGCCAAATAAAATTGATTTAACTCGCCGGACAAACTATCGAAGCTTCGAAATCCGATTTAAGTTATATTGGGAACATCAGCAACCTTAAATCTGTTGCACCTTGTCATTTCGTCTCCACGAGTTAGCAGCTTTTCATTTTGTTTCTGCAAAATACAACCTTTTCATTAGGATACTTCGAGATATCCAGTGTAAGCAATTCCGTCTGGCATTGTTAGAAAAACGTGGATTTCGTGCTGTGTACGTGGGATAATTAGACGATATTGAGTTCGTTTGAAAACTTTAAATGCTCCAACTAAACGAGTGGAATTTAGCAAATTTACAGTAAATGATAAGGGCTTAGAAGAAAAGTGTGCATTTACTTCGAGTTCTGTAATCCAACCATAGCCATCTGGCTGCAGTACATAAATTATGATTTTCCAATATTTTTTATTGTAAATCCAGTCAGGGGAGGGTAACTCTCCGTGAGGTTTGAAAACTCCAAACATTTGATAGTGATTCGACAAAAGTATAGACAGCAAATTTTCTGAGACAATCTTAGTGAAAGAAGCAATGGGTTGACGTATAATAGCTGGACGACCACGTTTAGGTTTAGGTTGAAGAATATTTCTACTACCTTTTTCAGATCCTTCCACACCTAATTTCGCAAAAAGAAAACGGGTTACTTTTTTGAAAAGGTTATGGTAACGTCAGTGATTTACCATTTCCCTTGGTTTTACTTGAATGTGGGGCTTGCTGAAGTCCTCTCGGCTGCAATCTTTTTCTTGTACCAATTAATTCTATTATTATCAGAATAACACTTGGATCAGGACTATTTGGTTTATTCCTTTTCAAACAAAATATTTTTTTAAGTTTTCACTTCTTTCAAAAATGACAAATAATGGCCACATAATTCTATAATTATTAAGGGTTACAGCCCAAAAATAGGTGTTCGTATTTTTCACGAGCCCAGAAATCAAAGACTCTGTTAAAGCTGCTAAATTTTTAAAATAATTATTTTTCAAAAAAGTCATATATGCGTTGCATGAAGGGGTTGTTTTTGAACGTTAAGGGTTTAGAGTCTAAAAATCGTATCTGTAATTTTTCAAGTGACCAAAAAGCAGAGACTCTGTAGATGCTGCTACATTCACAAAAAGATTTTTTTTTTGACAAAGTTATATGTGCTTGATATTAAGAGGTTGATTTTTAATGTTGAGGGTTAGAGAACAAAAATCAGAGACTTTGTTGATACTGTAAAATTCTTAATTTAACAGAGTCCCTGATTTTGAGGCTCTTGAAAACTATCAACACCGATTTTTGGGCTCTAACCCTTAACGTTAAAAAATAACCCCTTGATACTACGCACATATAACTTTGTTGAAAAATAATTATTTTAAAAATTTAGCAGCATCAACAGAGTTTCTGACTTTTTGGCTCTTAAAAAATACAAACACCGATTTTTGGGCTCTAGCCCTTAATGTAAATAACAACCCCTTAATATCACGCACATATGACTTTGGTACAAAATAATCATTTTTAGAATTTTACAGTTTCAATAGTGTCTGTGATTTTTGGGCTTCTCAGAAATTCCAACACCGACTTTTGAGCTCCAGTCTTGAACGTTAAAAAACAAAGCCTTGACGCCACGCAGATGACTTTCTCAAAAGTCTCTCATTTTTGGGCTCTATGAAAATTCAAATTTGAATTTATATGCATTTCTTTGATTTTTTAGATATATGGTTGGTTTTTCTAAAATGAAAGTTTCAAGCATTCGAGAGCCCAAGAAACGGCCAACACTGCCTTCTAATTTGTTTTTCCAGGTTTAAGTTTTTTCGAAGGTTGTGATTTTTTTACGTAACAGTGGGGTTTGAACTTTTTTTATGATGCATTCCAACGCCTGAAATAAGTCTTAAATTGTAATCCGTTTTTTTTCTTTATATTTCATTTTTGACAAGGGGGTGGTTTTTTTTGCACATAGGGGGTGGCTTTTGGATTTTTTCCGTGCATTCGAAAGCCCAAAAACAAGCCCAAAATTTGGGTGCATTCTGTTTTTTCCGGGTTACCGTTTTCACATGGGGACGTAGTTTTACTTTTCTTAGGGGTGCTTTTGGAAATTGGTTGTTGGTGCGTTCAAGAGCCCAAAAAAGCCCGAAATTCTGAAGTGTTTCATTTTTTATTTTTCAAAATTTTCATATAGTGAAAGTGCCTAAAAATGAGCAATATAGCTCAAAAAAGCCCAAAATTCTGATGCAAGGAGATTTGGGAATTTCGATTGTGGAGGTGTTAGCTTCATGATCCTCGAAACGGCACCTTCCCGCTAAAACCTCTTTCGAATTACTTCGGGAACATGGGGATAAGGCTTCTACGCCGAGCTTCGGCGTGCTGATGTAATGCCAGACTGGACTTCTTTGCCTTTCTTTTGAAGGCTTCCTCAGTAGGGTAGCTTCCTTAAAAGAAAGACATCGCATTGTACCTGGCCGACGCAATCCGCAGCTTTTTTCCACTCTTTTCTACATCTCCGATACGCATTGACCCTGTTGGACTCCCTAAAGGCTGCTGCCGTGTGGCCGAAACCTTGGCATTGGAAGCAGCCTAACACCTTCGTCTATTTCCGGACTCTGCACAACATCTACCCCACTTTACTTGCCTAAGCACCATCTTCTTCTGCTTCCTGGTGTTGCTGGAAGCAGAATCTAGCTTAGACTCCGCCTTATTTAGGGTCAACGTTTTGACCGTTGGGTCAACACTGGTTTTCGACTTCTTGCTTCTTGGCTTGAAACAAGCTGCCTCCAAGGAACTTCTCAGTATCTTCTGTCTGAGTCCCGCTTTGTCTTGTGTTCACCCTCGCCTTCCTCTCCATTGCCTTGTGGGTGGTTTCCCTGACTCTTTTTTGGGCAAGCTGCCCAATATCGATAGGAAGGGAGCCAAGGTAAAAATCAACAGATTTTGTAGTCTCCTCGACAACGTCCAGTTTACCTCCCAACTCCTCACATATGCTCCGGTTAAGTTTTTCTTGTAATTTTGCCATAATGTTCCCACTAGTAGCTAGGGAAGTAAAATTCCACACCCGCAGAGCCCCACATGCGCGAGTAAGGTCTATATACTCTAGGAGGCGACCTGGCATCCTGGACAGACCGTTCGAGACACCACTCCCTAGTGCCACTCTATCCTCGGCACGGTTGTTCGTAAAATTTTTTTGAATGCTTTCTTGAAATTTATAGTTAAATTATTCTCATTTTGTGAAACAGTTAATTAATTATGAGCTAAATATTTTTTTTAATATTATATTAAAAAAAGATTAAAATCTAGTTTCTTAAAATTTGATGAGATGAATTTATTATTTATTTGAAAGTTTTATATTTGAGTATTGCATATAACTTGCATAATAAAAGTAATGTTTATTTATATCTAAAATACCCTTATTCTAGTTACATAATTTTATAAATTGATAAAAATAACTGTTAAATTAATAATTGTTAAAGTGATTATTTGATTATCAGCTGCATAACTTTGTTTGCAATATTGAATTACAATTTTTTCTCAAATATATTTAAACGTTTCTAAAACTGGTTGAAAATGTTATTATTAATTCTAATTTTAATACAAAAATTGAGTATAAATTATTGTAATGGTTCAATAAGAATAATTGTTCGTTGATTTTTATGTTTTAAACTGATTTTTTTTTCATTATATCGAACTTTTTTAAAACAAAAAGGTACATTTTTTTCAATAATACAACAATTTTTGTACATTTTTTTTTTAACCTACAAAATTACAAACATTGCCTTAAAATATCCCGGATTCTTTTTTGACAATTTTGGAAATGTTTAAAAATCTTTTTGAATATTCTTGTAAAATGATTTTTCCAAAATAAAAAGTGTCTTTTGTTTATCTAGGAAGCGTAAAAATTTTTGGTTTTTCTTATAAAACCTTGCACAATTCTTAAAAGAATTCGAAATTTTTTGTTTCATACCTGAAAAAATTTACGTTTTTTATTAAATTATTCAAAATCATTGCAATATTTACACTGATTTTGAATATTTTTAAAATTTATCTTGAGATAAAAACATCTCATAAAATTATTCGAATTTTTTCTGGTTTTAAATTGGGTATTAAGTGTGTTTTAAATATTTGATTTATAATTGCTCGTTTCATATGCTTATTAAAAAATTGCTGCTAATTAAATAATGGTTATTTTTTATAATTAATTTATTTTTTATTTTTATGTTTTAAAAATGAATTATTTGAGATTATTAAGATTTTTTATTAGGAAAGTATTTATATCTATATTATTAATCAATTTCGCCAAGGTAAAAAATTTCTGGTCAGTACCCGGACGATTTAGATAAAATTAGACAAAAACTTATTTTTCCTATTTATGAGAAAATAATTTATTTTCGAGGTATTTCGATGATATGAATTTTTAAAATTTGTTAACA
>JAAAKG020133778.1:0-14060 GCA_010014905.2 Druon quercuslanigerum | reverse complement strand
ATTTAGGATAAATTAATAAGAATTCAGGGCGAATTCCAAATTAATTGCAAAAATATTTCAAAATATTTTCAAATCTTCGAAACGCTAAGAATTCCCTAATGTCATTTGAAAAATACATTAAAATATTTAAAAAATATTTTTATCCTTTTATCAATTGATCCTCCGGATCAATGTAATTAAAAATCTTAAAAATAAAAAAACCCACAGAATAAGTAGAATAGAGTTAATTTAGAGAAATTCAAGTGAATAAATAAAATTCAAAAGAATGAATAAAATTCTACAAAATTCTTTATCCTAATAAACCTTAAATTAAAACTTCTTAAAAATACCTCAGAAATTTAAAAAATACTCTAAAATCTTAAAAATTCTTTTAAATTATTGAAATCTATAAACAGTTTCTCGGAATCCTTATGAATACCCTGAAATATTTAAAGGAATTCCAGTTAATTCCAAAATAGGTATAGACCAGAAATGAATAGTGATTAGCCCAAGAATTAATTTATTAAATAAAAAGTGACTGATGTAAACTTTTCATTTAAAAAAGTTTTAAAAATAGGGTACTTTAGGGACCTGAAAACCCTAAAAAACATCAAAATTCTTAAAAAATTACGAAACTAAAATTATTATGAAGAATAAATTCCAGATCCGGCCTACTGTGACATACTTCACACTAGAAATCTTCCAGAGGTAGTAGAGTTGCGTCACAACTTTCCACTGTTTTGATTGGCTACGATTAAACCGGAACCAGAAGTAATGAAAAGCGCGCGAATTTCAAATAAAATTTTACAATAAACTTACAATTTTTAAGAATAACACATGAAATATATACACATAAAAACGAGATAAAATATATGGAAATAGAAATATTAAAAAAAAATCAATTTTTTGTTTAAAAATGACTTTTTTTAGTTGAAAATTTGTATTTTTCAGGAGAAAATTAATCTTGTTGGTTTAAAATTTCTTCTTTTTAGTTTATAATTAATTTCTTTGCTTAAAAATTTAATTAATTTGTTAAAAATTCGTCTTTTGGGTTAAAAATTTAACGATTCCATTTTCAGTTCAAAATTTATCGTTTTTAGCGGAAAATTAATGTATTTTGTTCCAGTTAGTGTTTTTTGGTAAAAAATTAATCTTCTTGGTTAAAAATTCGTTTGATTTAAAATGAATGATTTTTATCGTTGAAAATATCAATTGTTTGTTTAAAAATTGATGTATTTTGTCAAAAGTTATTTTTTACAACTCTTTTGTTGAAAATTGATATAAATATTTAGTTCTAAATGCAACTTTTTTGGTAAAATATTAATAATTTTTATAACTAAAAATTAACATATTCAATTTTTGGTTAAAAAGTGATCATTTTTTAATTGCAAATCCAACTACTTCATTACAATAGAAATTAAGTATTTCTGGAAAATTAATGTTCGTGGTTGATAGTTCATTTTTTTCGTTGAAAATTCGTATTTTTTTCTAGAAATTTGATTTTCGTGGCTGAAATTTCATTTATCTTTTTGGTTAAAAATTCAATATTTAGGTTAAAAATTTATTTTTTTGCGTGAAATATTTATCATTTTCGATAAAAATTTATTTCTGTGACTAAAAATTTATTTATTTTGTTCAAAATTCGTCTTTTTGGTAGAAAAATAATCTTCTTGATTGGAAATTTATCTTGATGGTTAGAAATTCAACAATTTGGATAATAAATAATTTTTTGTGGGAATAATTTATAATTATCGTGGAAAATTTATAGATTTTGTTGAAAATTTGATTTTTTTCTTAGAAAATAATTCTCTTTAATTGTGATTTCACATTTTTTGTTTAAAATTCAACCATTTGGTTAAAAATTCATTTTTTTGTAGAAAAAATTCATAATTTTCGTTAAAATTAATTTTTTCGGTCGAAAATTAATCTTTTAGTTGAAAAATCATCTATTGGTTTAAAAATATTGATCTTTTTGCTTGAAAATTTATCATTTCATTAGAATTTTGTTTTTAATTTATATTTTTTCAGTTTTAATTTGAACTATTTTGTTGAAAAGAAAATATAAAATTTACCTTTTTAGTTCAAAATTCAACCTGATTGGTAGAAAATTAATTTTTTTTGGATGAAGATTCATCATTTTAGAATAAAATTAATTGTTTTCGTTGAAAATTAATTTTCTTAGCTCAAAATTTAACTTTTCCATTTTTGGTTGACATTTTTTTTAGTTAAATACTCATGTATTTTTTGTTTAAATCGTCTTTTTTGGTAAAAAATAATATTCTTGATTAAAAACTCACTTAATTTATTAAACTCCATTTTTTAATTGAAAATTCATAATTTTAATAAAAAAATCAGTTTTTCCTTAAAAATAAATATTATTTCTTTTAAAATATTTTATGGTTAAAAATATTAATTCTTTTAACTGAAGATTTAAGTATTCGTCTCTTTTAGATAAAAATTCAGAGATTTTCGAGCCTATTTTCAATCCAAATTTTACAATAAATTTACGATTTTCAAAAATAAAATGTAAAAAAATAAACATTGAAAAACTGTATGAAATATACGAAAATAGGAATATTTATAAAAAAAGACTATTCCACTTTGTGTCCAAAATTTATTTTTTTAGTTGAAAATTCAGGTATTTTGCTGAAAATTCGTTTTTCTTAGGAGAAAATTAATCTTGTTAGTTGAAAATTTAAGTATTTTGTAAAAAATTAATGTTCATGGTTGAAAATCCATTTTTTGTTTATTGAAAATTCATCAAAATAGTTCAACACCTGAGGAAAAAAGATTCAATTTTAACTAAAAACTAGTATATTAATTTAAAAAATTACATTTCTGCGAAAACAGATAATTTTTTAAATCCAAAAGACAAAAAAAAGTTAAGTTTTCTGTTTACAACGATTTCAAATTTAATTTTTAATCCAAAAACATGAATTTTTAACTTAAAGGATGACTTTTTTAAAAACAGATCTTAAAACAGATGAATTTTTATTTAAAATAAAAATGTTTAAAAGTTGAATTTTCATTCAAAAAAAGGTTCCAGCTGATTTTTCAAGGTCAAAATATGATTTTTTAAAAAAAAAAGAGTTTCTAAGAAAAAAATTGAATTTTTAATCCAAAAGACGAATATTTTTAAGCAGAAGGATAATTTGTAACAAATTAATTGAATTCTCTAATAAATAATTGCATTATTGTCCAGAAATGATAAAATTTATCTTCTCAAAAATAAATCTTTAATTAAAAAGAAAAAAAAACTATTTTTAAAAAAATAGTGCAATTTTCATCCAGAAAGGATTTTAGTTCTCGTTTTAATCCCAAAATAGTACATTTAAATCAAAAGTTATTTTCTTCGAAATAGTTTCAATTTTTAACAAAGCAGAAGAATTTTTCACTAAAAAGTATGACTTTTGAAAAAAATTGTTGACTTTCAAACGAACAATTGCATTTTATTTAAAAAATATGAAATTGCTTTCAAAAAAAAGTTAAATTTTCATCCAAAGAAGATTTTAGTTCACTTTCGTACACCAAATCAAAAATTTTAAACAATAAGTTAATTTTCTATTAAATAGTCAAATTTTTAACCAAAAAATTGAAAATTCTACTAAAACAGATGAACTTTGAAATCAGAAAGAAAAATTTCCAATAAAAGATTTGAATTTTAATCCAAAAAGATTTCAGTTGGCTTTTCAACACAAAAATACGAATTTTAAACAAAAAGTCAATTTTTTAGGAAATCTTTTGTTTCCAGTTTGTCTTTTTATTAAGCTACAGTCAACGTTTCATATATTGTTTTACTCCCTTTTTATAATTTTCTTTAAAAAACTATACCTTTCTTGCTTTGAATTTGAATTACGCGGTCGTTTTTGTAAGTACGGTGGCGTCCCCTAGCGAGAAGTAAACTCTCCCACTGAGACGAAGTGGCTACGCGCATGATCAGAGCAGACGCTTTCGTACGAGTCGTACTTTTGGTTCCGGACTAATCGCGATGCGCAGTGACAAAGGCTGTGTGAGCCTGTGTGAGTTTGTGTCTCAACTCTGCCTAGAGGATCTCCACTTGGCACTTGGTGTGTTCTAAAAATCCTCGTATCTCGTTTTCAGTAGTCAAGTACAATAATTATCTAAAAATTAATTATTTCGATAGGAAGATCGTTCATCAGACACTAGTATAAGGGATTGGCTTTACTCCGGAGGGACTTTGTTTTCCAGGAACACCCGAGGAACTAGCAGTTCTGGATGTGCTGTCACTATCAGACGAACTGCTACCACTGTTAGGTCTAGGAATCACTTTATTGACATCCTGGAGTTGAGCATGCTCGTAACTCCTCCTATTCCTTCCATTAACACTGCCGTTTGATAACCTCCTCTCACTTTTATCACCTTCTAGAGGATAGCTTTCATTCAAGAGATCCGAATCTCTCGAGAATCTTGACTCTAATCTCGAACTTGGGCTAGAATTGGAGTCTAAGCTTTCCTGATGAGAACTCCTTTCGGAACGATGTACGACAACCTCTTGCAAGGGTCGACCACGTCTTTTGAAGGACTTCTCTGCCTCGTAGTCTCTTCCATTGATCATCAATTCTGTCCTTCTTTTTGGTCTCAATTCTGGCGTTTCTTTTGATCCTTTGATGCCAACTACATTACTCCTGATTCCATTCAACATCTCCTTACTACCAGTGTGACGTCTGGAACCAATCAGATTTTCCCCACTGCCCACGTAAAGATTCCTATGACTGTCGGACTTGTCGAGGGCTAGCAGAAGGTACTTCTTGGATCCGTTTAAATTCCTCCGAGATCCGTTTAAAGATCTTCTTGAACCGTTGAGGGATCGTCTTTCCTCATCCAGTAGTGGATATCTAAAATTTCTTCTATTGGTCGTGAGAACTGGTTTCGGGATGAGAAGCGTCTCTTCTTTATGATCATGTTCTCGATGACTAAATTCTTTATGATTATAATCTCGATGAAGCTCCCGATGATCAGGTTGATCATCCTCGTAAACAATTTCCCTGCTGTTCTTCAAAATCTCCCTGTTCACAGCTTCTGGAAGCTGCTGAAGTTCGGCATCGCCGATCACGTGAATGGCATCTGGTTCTATTTCAACAATTTTGTATTGACTTGTTTCCTTTGGAGCATGGGGATTGTGATTGTGATTTGTCGCACAACTGTCCCTGCAGATGCTGCGACCTAAGGCGCTGTCTTCTAGACTTATTTCGCTTCTCATGCTCTCCGCATGTGTCAAATGATGAGCAGGATTTGTGGATGGACGATGAATCACATGATGGCAATGTGAGTGAACATCGTGGTAAGGATCCAGAATGACATCTTCATCAACCAAGTAACCTGGAATGGATTCTGATACTTAGAGATAACGGGATTTGTTTTGTGGTTGAAATTTGTCCCTATTAGTAAAATTATTGGTTATTACATGCGACCATTATACCTGATGCCGACTTATTATGTACCCGATACTGACTTTATGTACCTGAATTATGATTTACAAGATTGATGATTTGTAACAACAAGAGAGGGGTTTAACGATACAACACTTTGCGAACAAGACATGCGGAAGACGAAATTTTTAAAATTAGACACCAGGGCTATCGTCGATCGATGGAATGTCAATGTGAAGTTTCGGATGTCCTTGGGGTTGTCCTTGAGGTGGCATTAGGAAGCTTGAGCGATCACCTTGGTTCAGGGAAGCCAGAATCACGGGAGCAGTTTTTGGCTCGCTAGGCACTTTCCTTAGGCTGAGTCCATCTACGATACCAGCACCAAAATATGGTCAGACATGAGAAAGACGATTACAAACAGAAAAAGCAAGCGGTATAATCTGATAAATAACTACCAGGCCTAAAGCGGAGCGATTTAGGTGGGGAAGAAGCAGTCGATCAGTTAGTTAGCAGGCGGGCCTGATTAATTTGATTTGCGTGCGAGACCAATTAGCATCTAGCTATAACCTTGCAATACAGATTCTCTGCGTTGTGTAATCGCAAGTGTAAACCAGGTGTCCAATCTGAAATACTCGGAAGAGTTTTTAGGTAGAAAATAAGGCTTAAATTAAGTTATTAAAAAGCAGAATGGAAAGCATCATTTCTGAAAATCATTTCTGTTTTTACAAGCCGATACCACAGTGTTAAAAGAACCTCTCTTGGAATATACGCCTAAATCTTTAAAGGAATAGTCTGGCGATTGGTTTTTAATTAGCATTGAATTCCTTTGAATTCTTTCGAATTCTTCTGCCTACTCGTAATTCCCTAAATTCTCTGCATTCCTTGAATTCTCTTAAATCCCTTTATTTCTCTTAATTTACTCTTATTTCTCAGAAAAAAATTAATTTCTAAGAATTCCCTGAAATCCTGGAATTCTCTAAATTTACTTTTTCTCTTAAATCCCTAACATTCCTGCATTATTTGAAATACTTGATTTCTCTGAAAACCCTGAAATTCCCTGAATTTCATGAATCCCTTCAATTTTCTTATTACCTTGAAATTTCTTAATTCTCTGGATTCCTGATATCTCTGAATTCTCTGAAATCCTTGGTTTCTCTGGATTCTTGAATTCTCTAAAACCCTGTGACCCATAAATTCTTAGAAATTCCCTATATTCCTTGAATCCTTTGAATTTCCTGGATTCCCTGATATCCATGATTTTCTTAAACACTGGATTCCTTAAATTGTCTGAATTCCTTCGATTCCCTGAATTCCTTGAATTCGCTGAATTTCTTAAATCCTCTTAGTTTCTCTGAATTCCAGTAGCTCTCTGATTTTTTAAACTCTATGAATACCCTGAAATCTCTGAATTTCCTGAACTATCTGAATTCCCTGAATTCTGTGAGTTCCCTGAAAGTTCTGAGTTCCCTAAATTTTTTGAACTCCTTGGATTCTCCTCATTCCTTCAATTCCTTTAATTCTTAAAATTCCTTGAACTCTCTGTTCCCTCAAACTCTCTGAACTACCTGAACTCTCGAAATTCCTAGAAATTGTTTTAATTCTCTGAAATCCTTGATTTGTCGCAACTCCCTGAATTCCTTGAACTCTGGATTCCTTAAGTTCTCTGAATTCTCTTAATCTCTAAATTTCTTTATTTCTGAATTCCCTTAAATATTTGAATTCCATGAATTCTCCTAACTCTCTAAATTCCTCTAATCCTCTGAATTCCTTCAATTCTCTGAACAACCTGCATGCTCTGAATACCTTGAATTCCTTTAATTCTTTCAGCTCTCTAAATTCCTCGAATTCTCGGAATTTCCTGAACTATCTAAATTCCGTAAATTTTCTTAGTTACTTGAATTCTCTGAGTTCCTTGAATTCTCTGAATTCCTTGAACTCTGGATTCCTTAAGTTCTCTAAATTCTTTAAGCTCTGAATTCCCATAACTACTTGAATTCCATGAATTCTTCTAACTCTCTGAATACCTTTAATCCTCTGAATTCCCTAAATTCTCTGAATTCCCTGAATTCTCTGAACTACCTGCATTCTCTAAATTTCTTGAATTCTATGAATTCCTTGAATTTCTTTAATTCTTCGAGTTCTCTGAAATCCTCGAATTCTCGGAATTCTTGGAATTTCTTGAATTCTCTGAATGCTCTTAATTCCCTGAAATCTCTGAACTTCCTGAACTTTCTGAATTCCCTGAACTCTCATAATTCTTTAAATTTCTTAAATTCTCTGAATTCCTTGAACTCTGGATTCCTTAAGTTCTCTAAATTCTCTTAAATCTCTAAATTTCTTAAACTCGGAATTCCCTTAACTATTTGAATTCCATGAATTCTACTACCTCTCTGAATTCCTTTAATTCTCTGAATTCTCTAAATTCTCTTAATTCCCTTAATTCTCTGAACTACCTGCATTCTCTAAATTCCCAGAATACTATGAATTCCTTGAATTTCTTTAATTCTTCGAGCTCTCTGAAATCCTCGAATTCTCAGAATTTCTCGACTTCTCTGAGTTCTCTTAATTCACTGAATTCCCTAAAATATGTGAATTCTCTTAATTCTCTGAAACCTCTGAACTCCCTGAACTATCCGAATTCCCTGAATTCTCATAATTCCTTCAATTTCCTTAATTCTCTGAATTCCTTGAACTCTCTGATTTCTTTAGACTCTCTGAACTCCCTGAACTCTCTAAATTCCTGGAAATTGTTTTAATTCTTTGAATCCTTGATTTCTCGCAACTCCCTGAATTCCTTGAACTCTGGATTCCTTAAGTTCTCTGAATTATCTTAAATTTCTAAATTCCTTAAACTCTGAATTCCCTTAACTATTTGAATTCCATGAATTCTCCTCACTATCTGCATTTTTTTAATCCCCTGAATTTTCTGAATTCTCTGAACAAGCTGCATTCTCTAAATTCTTTAAATACTGTGAATTCCTTGAATTTTTTTAATTCTTCGAGCTCTCTGAAATCCTCGAATTCTCGGAATTTCTTGGAATCTCTGAATTTCCTTAACTATCTGAATTCCCTGAAATCTCTGAACTTTCTGAACTATCTGAATTCCCTGATTTGTCATAATTCCTTGAATTTCTTTAATTCTCTGAATTCCTGGAATTCTCTGATTTCTTTAGAATTTCTGAACTCTCTAAATTCCTGGAAATATGTCTCTTAAGTTCTTGATTTCTCACCAGTCTCTGAATTCGTTGAACTGGGCACTCCTTTAGTTCTCTGAATTCTCTTAAATCTCTAAATTCCTTAAACTCTGAATTCCCTTAACTATTTGAATTCCATGAATTCTCCAAACTCTCTGAATTCCTTTAATCCTCTGAATTCTTTAAATTCTCTGAATTCCCTGAATTCTCTGAACTACCGGCATTCTCTAAATTCCCAGAATCTGATGTCCCTGAATTCTGTGAGTTCCTTCAATTATCTGAGTTCTCTGAATTATCTGAATTCTCTGAATTTCTTGAATTCCTTAAATTCCTTCAATTCTTTTAATTCTGTAAATTCTCTGAGTACTCTTAATTATCTAAATTCCTTGAACTCAGAATTTCCTGCACTCTCTGAATGCGCTAAACTATACGATTTCCCTGAATTATCCGATTTCCTTGAATGATTGGATTTCCCTGGATTTTCTAAATTCTTTGAATTCTTGTAATTCCTTAAAATCTATAAATTTCTTAAATTCTCTGAATTCCCTTAATTCTCTAAATTCCTAGAACTCAGAATTTCTTAGACTGTCTGATTTCCCTGAAATATTTGATTTCCCTAAATACACCGACTTTCTTGAATTATCTAAATTCTCTTAATTCTCTGAATTCCTTGAACTCTGAATTCTCCCAATTCTCTGAATTCTTTGAACTCAGAATTCCTTAGACTGAATGATTTTTTTAAACTATCTGAATTCCCTGCATTCTCAAAGAGTAGAGTAGGTCCTTCAGAGTTTAGAGGATCAACGCCAGAGTGAACCGTTTAGTCATACATTCAAAGAGAGGCTTTTTTTAAAACGAAAGTATCAAAGTACCTAATTAAACCTAGTGAAGAAACCAGTAAAAAAACTCACCAGTTCCATGACGAAGTTCGTCCTGAACCCTGTAGAACTCAGCAAGTTCTCTTCCGGAACAAAGAGGAGTATCAACCTGGGTTGTGTTGTTGAACAAAGAGTAGTCAACCTCATATCCCTGCCTCTCCTTGGAATAATTGACGAGAGATTCGAATCTGTGACCCCAGAGAATCTCCTGCGGTAGATAGCTGGATCGGGCTTGTGTAGTTTGTCCTGTGGACTCTATCGTCCCTTCCAGGATCACAACCACTTCGAACCTTTCCGACAACATATCTTCAGCAGACATCTGATAAAACGGCGACTCAGCATCAATCTTGTGAACAATCGTCATCGGCCAGATGAAGAAGATGTTCTCATTCTCGCCGTCTGTTCCAACATTCAGTTCCTGCTGATGCTGTGGAAGAATCTCACCCTCCTTGGTGGTTCTAGACTTGATCAGTTGCGCTCTAATAGTAGCTCCGATGATGTGTGACTTTCTCATATCACCGACCCGAAACATGAGACACAAGAGACCATCTCTTTGACAGATGACAGCGTTCCTTGAGAAGAGGAGAGTCTGGGTTCTTTGCTTTGGTCTGCTCATTTTCGCGAAGACTATCCCGACCATGAAGGCCTGGATCATCACTCCGGAGATGCTCTGAATGCACATTATGAAAATGGCTTCTGGACACTCCTCGGTTGTTGATCTGCCTCCGTAGCCTATTGTGTGCTGCGTCTCGATGGAGAAGAGGAAACAGCTTGTGAAGCTGAAGATGTTTGTGACACAGGGTGTCCAGTGGTTTTCGGTCTGGAAATCTGGTAGATGTCGCGGATCGAAATCTCCGTGGGTGAATGCTATCAGCCACCAGATCAGGGCAAAGCCCAGCCATGAGAGGAGGAAACTGAGGGTGAAGCACAACAGGGTCCAGCGCCATTGTGTGTCGACAAGGGTTGTGAAGATGTCCTGCAGGAAACGCAGTGATCGTCTCGAGATTCGGGATTGCAGAACGTTGCACTCGCCACTTTTTAGAACAGCCCTTCTACGGAGCTTGCGCACAGGTCCTGGCCTGTATCGGCTTCTAGAACAGAATTAAATTTTCGAATTGGCAATTTTAATTTTTTTCAATGTGGTTTTTGAAATCGATAACCCTATGTTAAAAAAAATTAAAATTTGGATGGAAGTTGTAGGTTGTAGTGGTTTTTAAACAGAAAATTCTAGATTTATCTCACTGAAGGGTTATCTAAGAAGACCAACCCTCGCTAGTAGAAAAAAAAGTTTCTGTGGCAAGGTTTAGCTCATTTTTAACGGAATCAACAAAGACAGAGTTGATGAGTAAGATCAGTCTTTGCTATGATACTTTTCCAATTGACAACAATTAATAATTAGTTAAAAAATTAAAAAAAAATTCAACTTATAAATTATTTGCTATTGGCAAATAATGTTCGGATAAATTAATAATCATCCAATAAGCTTACAGAAGGAATTTATGACAATTAAAAAAATCCTCACAAATCTCAACTCACTGCATGAAGAAAAAAAGAAGATACTGATTAGCTCATTATCAATAGGAAACATCCATTAAAAAATAGCCATAAAATTTGAAACAAAAAATATTATTCATAACTCACTTTGAAATATTTTGAATTCTCATTGAATTCCTTTGAATTCTCTCGAGTTCATTAAATTAATTGTAACTGTAAAAAGGCTTGAAATGATTTTCCAACTCTTTTGAATTATTTTAATTTCTTTGAAATCTTTTAAATTCCTCTGAGTTCCTTGAATTGTTGAAATTCTTGAATTGTAAAATATCTGAATTCCTTGAATTCTTCTAAAATATTTGAATTTCTTGAAGTCTTCTAAACTATCTGAATCCCCTGAAGGGGATTCAGAGAAATTTAGGGCAATTTAGGGAATTCAGAAAAATTCAAGGAATTCAAAAAATTCAAGATATCCAGGTAATTCAGGGAACTTAGATAATTCAGAGAATGCAATAAAAATAATCATTTTAAAATAGTGTAAGAAAATTAGGTAATTTACATGAATTCAAGGAATTCAGGAAATTCAGAAGAACTCAGATAATTTAGGGAATTCAAAGAATGCAAGGAATTCAGATAATTGAGGCAAATTATATAATATAAGAAATTCAGAGATTTCAGATAATACAAGAATTCTACAAATTCCAAAAATTCCACGAATTCCAAGGACTTATAAATAATTCAAGGAATTCAGAGGAATTCAATGAGTTTAGAATAATTCAAGAAATTCAGATAATTTACAAGAATTTATGTAGTTTAGGGAAATTTAAGGAATTTAAATAATTTAGGATATTGCTGAAATTCAAGGAATTCAAAGGAATGCAAGGGAATTCACCGGAATTCAAAGGAATTTAGCGGAATTCAAGGAATTAATAAGAATTCCAGCAATTGAGATGATTCAGGAAATTTATATAAAATAAGGAATTCAGATAAAATATGAAATTCTAAAAATTCCAAGGACTTCAAAATCATGAAAGGAATTCTGGGAAATTCTATGAGTTAAGAAGAATTTAGATAATTTATAAAAATTTGTATAATTTAGGGGAATCTGGGAATTCAGATATTTTAAGATACGTATTCCAGAATTTGAGTTAATCCAAAAGATTTAAAAGTAATTCGAGGGATTCAAAGTAATTGAAATTTAGAAGAATTCAGATAATCCAAGAAATTCCACTAATTCAAGGGATTCAGCGGAATTCAAAGAGTTTAGAAGAATTTCAGTATTTGAGATATATTCAGGGAATTAAGATCAAATAAAAAATTCCAGAAATTCCAATAATTCAAAGAATTTCAAGGAATTGAATGAGTTTAGAAGAATTCAAGGAATTCAGATAATATAAAAAAATTCATATATAATTTCTAGGATTTTTAAAAATTCAGATAATTAAAGATATTCCACCAATTCAGGGAATATAAAGGATTAAAAAAAAATGCAAGGAATTCAAAGGGATTGAATGACTTTAGAAGATTTCTAAGCATTCAGGAAATTTTGAAGAGTTCAGATAATTCTAGAAATTCCAAAAAGTCAAGGAATTCAACGGAATTCAGGGAATTTAGAAGTATTTCAATATTTAAGATAATTCGGGGAACTCAGATATAATAAGGAATTCAGATAAAATAAGGAAATAAGGAAATAAGAAAATAAGGAATTTGAAGAATTCAGATAATTCTAGAAATTCCAAAAAGTCTAGAAATTCAGCGGAATTCAAAGAAATCAAACTCAGATAATTTAAGATATTTCACCAATTTAGGGAATCTAAAGGATTTTAAAAAAATGAAAGGAATTCAAAGGAATTCAGTGAGTTTAGAAGATTTCAAAGAATTCAGGAAGTTTTGAAGAATTCAGATAATTCTAGAAATTCCAAAAAGTCAAGGAATTCAGCGAAATTCAAAGAAATAAAACTCAGATAATTTAAGGTATTTCACCAATTTAGGGAATCTAAAGGATTTAAAAAAATGAAAGGAATTCAAAGGAATTCAGTGAGTTTAGAAGATTTCAAAGAATTCAGGAAATTTTGAAGAATTAAGATAATTCTAGAAATTCCAAAAAGTCAAGGAATTCAGCGGAATTCAGGGAGTTTAGAAGAATTTCAATATTTAAGATAATTCGGGGAACTCAGATATAATAAGGAATTCAGATAAAATAAGGAAATAAGGAATATGAAGAATTCAGATAATTCTAGAAATTCCAAAAAGTCAAGGAATTCAGCGGAATTCAAAGAAATAAAATTCAGATAATTTAAGATATTCCACCAATTTAGAGAATCAAAAGGATTTAAAAAAAATTGAAGGAATTCAAAGGAATTCAGTGAGTTAAGAAGATATCAAAGAATTCAGGAAATTTTGAAGAATTCAGATAATTCTAGAAATTCCAAAAATTCAAGGAATTCAGAGGAATTCAGAGGAATTCAGCGAAATTCAGAGGAATTCAGAGGAATTCAGAGGAATTTAGTGGAATTCAGGGAATTTAAGGATATAATAAGGAATTCAGATAAAATAAGGAATTCCACAAATTCATAAAATTCCACGGACTTTAAAATAATACAAGAAATTAAGAGAAATTGAATACATTTAGAAGAATTCAAGGAATTCAGATAGTTCTGGACATTCCATAATTAAAATTTGTATTTTTCATTTAAATTCACTCAAAAACGAAAGGGATAAACCGGCCTTTTTTTTGTAAATTTGTTAACAAATTTTTTAATGTTTGTTTCACAACAATTTTACAACAACAATGCTTTGTTTATTAATTATTAGAAAAAAGTTAAGTAAGTAAAAATCGTGGGGCTATGCAAACATTAAATTTTTTTATTATTGTAACTAACGAAAATCACGAACCAACAATACTTATTACGCCAGTAAAGTTAGGGCATTAGGGCCCCATTTTATTTTTGAGAAACCAAGCTCACACGCTTTTTTTTCCCTTAAAAAAGCAAGTATCGACTTAGCCTCACTGTCAACTTAGCCCCACTCTCACACCTAGATAAGCGTGGGGCTAAGTCGACACTTGACTATAATATTTACAGAAAGAAAAGGACACCTTTTTTAAATTTTTATTATTGTAACCAACT
>JAAAKG020133777.1:0-14060 GCA_010014905.2 Druon quercuslanigerum | reverse complement strand
CGTTAACAAACATCATGCATTGCTTGTATTGCACATAAAAATCAGAATGGTAAGTTTTCAAGCACAAACATTTAATTTTCAACAAAGCCAAAATTAATAAATATTTTTTATAAATAATAATAAATATTATATAATATTCGCTGGGGGATTATATTGACCCTCAATAATGAATTTTGTAGAAATTGTTGATGTAGGTTGTTGGCTTTAGGGTAAAGCCAAGCCAACAACTTACATCAAAAATTTCTACAAAAATTATATAATATAATAATAATAATATAATAATATATAATAATATACAAGTAATATAATATTAACATAATAATATTAATTACATTAATAAATATTTTTTTCTTGACCAAACAGCTTAGTTTCTAACAGAATGCATGAATTTTCACTACAATATGTACAATTAAGGAATTTTTTTACCTAATACATACATTTTCCGACAAAGAAATTAAACAAATGGAATAAGTTAAAAACATATTTAGAAGTTTTCAAAAGATTCGCAAACAATGTAAGAATTGAAAAGAATTCAAAACATTTGAAACAAAATGTAGAGTTTGTAAGATTTTAAACACCTAATTTTTTTTAACAAAAAATTTCACTATTTTAGTAGAAAATCTATATTTTTGGATTAAAATTCAATTATTACAGTTTGAAGACCCATCATTGAAAATAAAAATTCATCACTTTCTTTCAAAATGTAAGTATTTTTTTTTAATTAAGTTATTTTTTGTAATTAATTTTTGTTAAACTAAAAATGTAACTAGTTCAATGGAATATTTCATTATTTTCATTTTCAACAATGACTTTTATCAAGTTGAATTAATTATTACCTCACTTTAATTGAAAATTTGATAAAAAGCCAGAAATTAAAAGGAAACGGTATCGTTCTAGCATTATTGAAATATAATATTTAAAAAAATAATAATGATTTGTTTAAACAATTAATTTTCTTGACTGAAATTAATTCCTTAACTCATCTTATTTGAAAATTACACTGTATTCTAGTCTATTTTTACTTAAAATTATTAATATTGGTTTAGTTGAATATTTAATATCATTGGTTGATTAATTTGTAATTATTTAAAAAAATGGAATTTAACAGAATTTTTTTTTTAATTTATTTTTTCCTTTAAAAATGATTACTTTTGGTCTAGTAGAATATTTATTAATATTAATTCATTATTTTTCAATTGTCCTAAAAACGTGTTTGGAACATTGTACGTTTTGAGAACATTTTTTGGCCTGATTCAGGACTTTTTTAGGACGTTCTGAAAACGTCTTTGGACATTCGTGCCCACTGTGTTGTATTTATGTTTTTGAAGTTTTTTAAAATAAAAATTATTATTAGTGTAGTTGAATATTTAACAAACTTGGAAAATTAATTTTTAATTATTTAAACAAATCCCATTTGTATAAAATTTTTTTTTCAAAAGTTCCTTGAATAGGGAGTTTATTTCTATTAAGTGATATAAAGTTATTTAAACAACTGGAGTTTGTTTAAATAATTTTTTCGAAAATTCTTTTTCCCCTAAAAATTATTTCTATTAGTCTAAAGGCACAAATTTCAGAAAAAACAGCATATTTCTAGCATTACTCAAATATAATATTAATAATAATGATACTAAATTGTTTAAAAAATTAATTTTCTCTACTCTAATTATTTACTTAACTTATGCCTAACTAATTAACTTAAACCCAAGATATTTGTAACCAGGGGACTTTTTTTAACTTTTGAAAGAAAGTTATCTCGAGGACCTATTAGTGCATACAGAAGTGTTAGTGGCGATCGGATTAGAAAGATGCTTGGCAAGATGGATATAATTGCGTCGCTACCGAGGCCTAGAAATTTGGACACTTGACAATGCAGGTGGACTAACTGAGGTGGCAATTTAGCCTGCAAGTCGGCACCCGGCTCCCTCACTATAGAGTATAGAGTATAGACTATAGAGTCTAGGATATGGGGGTAGTCTATTTCTATGGCATAGAGTCATAGAGCCATAGACTGCAACAAAGTTTCGCATACTTTGACAATGTATACAACAATGTTATGCATATTTAAAGTGTACTTTCAAATATAATTTGATTTCGAGAGAAGTCCGCCATGTGAAAAAGTATGAAAATAAACATTTAATAAATAAAAGTGCATTTTTTGCATAATTTTTCGTGTTTTTTGATGGAAAAAACTTGTTTTTATCGAAATCTACCAATAGATAAATTGATCAATAATCACATCCATTTTATGTATATAAGGAGAGTACTTTCAAATATAATTTGATTTCGAGAGAAGCCCGCCATGTGAAAAAGTAGAACAATAAACATTTAATAAACGAAAGTGCAATTTTTGCATTATTTTTCGAGTTTTTTGATGGAAAAAACAATTTTTTTATCGAAATCTACCAAAGGATAAATCTATCAATTTCACTTACATTTTATGCATATTTAAAGTGTACTTTCAAATATAATTTGATTTCAGGAGAAGCCCGCCATGTGAAAAAGTAGAACAATAAACATTTAATAAACAGAAGTGCAATTTTTGCATTATTTTTCGAGTTTTTTGATGGAAAAGAAAACTTTCTACTAAAATCTGACAAGGGAAAAATTAATCATTAATCACTTCCTTTTTACTGATATCAAAGTGTACTTTTAATTATAATTTGATTCAGAGAGAAGTCCGCTATGTAAAAAAGTTTATTAATAAACATTTAATAAACAAAAGTGCAACTTTTGCAATATTTTGCCAGAGTTTTGGCAGAGAAGAAACCGTTCTTACAGAATCCTACATAATTTCATCTAGAATGAATTTTTTAATTAGGATATTTTTCCCCTGTAAATGAATCAAAATACTGGAGGAAATAAATATTTTACTATTCAGCATATGGTTATTAATTCAAAAATAAAGAAAATTTATTTAAACACCCAGGTACCGTTCTACGTAACAAGAAAATATCAGTAGTGACGCCTGGCGGTAAATCCAGGAACTAAAAACCGATTTTCCGTACAATTTTCCCTGGTTTATTTTACTTTGATTTCGGTAAAAACTTGTCTAAATAAATGAATAATTCGATCTTCTTTAATTAATATCATGTTCATTATTACATTCGGCATGGCGGGCTTCTCCTCTTTTGAGCATAAAAAATTTTCGAAATTATATAACCTAAGATTTTGTTAAAAAAAAATGTTTTAAAAATTAATTTTCAAGAGAAGCCCGTCATAGATATAGGTTTTCTTTTGACAATGCAAAAAAATTGAATTTATTCATTATTTTGCGAGTGGTTTGTTCGAAATTATTTGGAGAAGTTACCGTTTCACCTTAAGCTAAGAAACGGCATGGGCCAGCGGTTCTAGGAATTACCACACTGCGAGTTACTACATGCAGAATCGAGTGTATTTACCTGTATCATTATTGATAGTATTTATTTATGTCAAATAGACCCGCACTTTTCGGCACATGCGCAGTTGAAAAACTTGCTTACAGCGGGAGCATCGATACAAGGCCGGGGCCGCCGGGGTACGTTTCCAGGACGTTCAAATAAATGGAAGTTTATTGCACTTAAAAAAAATAAAAATTGTATCATTTTCTTTTATACCCATAAAATATTTGATAATCTGCAATCGCATATTAAAAATTAAAGAATTTCAAGTGATTAAAATTAAGGTGCTTGTAATTTTGATAATTTACAAGTAAAAAGTATGTTAGTTTTAAATTTTACAATAGTTTTTAGTTTTACAGATAAGTACTTTTGATGCTCGATATTCAAAATGTCTTTAATTTTAAATTAAAAACTTGATTTTTGATTTCAACTTACAAAATCACCATTTATGAAAAAAAATTTCCAGTGTCATTTTTTGATTAAGTCGAATGTGCCTACTTATTATTGTTTTTTATTATTGAATTTACAGCAACAAGTTTTTAAAAAGTTATACTACTCTCAGAGGTTCATTCTTCTTTTTCATATCAAATTTATTGACAAAAGTGATCAATTCCAAGGAAACATTGATTAGAGAGATAAAAAGTTTTAGAATTACAATATGAAGTTGTTTTTCTTTTTTAGTTTGATCGAAAGCAGACGCAAAAAGGGGATACTTTAGGGGAGTACGGGACGTCTGTAAAACTTTCCATGAATTAAAGCCGACATGCCGGAAGAGGGGAAACTGACTCAAAGGCCATATGTTTCAGTTCCAATGCCAGCTCCCTCTGCTCAACACTAGAGGTTTGGTGTGGTGGTCGCTTCCGTAACTTTGAATGAATAGAGGGCTATGGAGGTGGAATCCCATCTGACAATTAAGCAGTTTCGGGGAGTTTTCCCTCTTTGGGCAGGTCTGAGTTAAAGCCATGTAACACGTAACCGATTTCTACCTTAGAGACATTCCTTTCACAAACTCAAGTCCACAAAAAATGAGGTATCGAGTTGAAAGTTTGGAAAATCAAGGTTTATCTATTTCCCAGGTTGCTGAACAATCTCTCTAGCGATCATCCCAGGCAAAGACCTTCACAAAATCATCGTGTAAAGCTCTCCACTCGGGACCATTGCTATCCAAGGTATTTTTTTTAGGGACCATTCATTCTACTGACGCTCTTCATCATGAATTTTTGATCAACTATTTGTCGCCACACTTTTCTGCCCCGTCATAAATTTTAGATTCCTTCACATCCATGCACTTCCTCATGCAAGCTCTTTTGTTTCAATGGCTTATGTCTCTTCGAATTAGAGTCTTATTCACACATTCTAACCATTCGTTCCTCAGACTGCCTTTGGGCACGCTACCATTTACTTTACCTTGATATACTTGTTTTTTACTTATAATAAAAACTAAAATTCTCACCTTGCGGAGTTAAGGTTTTGGGAGTCATCATTGTCTGAATATGTTTTTCAGTTGTTTCTATTTGGGACTTAAAAAGCATCAAATCCTGTTCAAAATTTTCTGCTAACTCCATGAAGAATAAAAGTGGTGCATTGTTTTCATATTGTAATCCAGGCGGAGTATCGTGTGTTCTCTGTGCTATCTCTGCATTCTGCAGAGCCTTAGCAGTGTCCTGTTTAAGTTTATCAGCCAAAGAGCGATCTCTTTGGACAGAGCCGGCTAATGTAGTGAGGACTTCCATAAGCGATGCTGTATCTTCAGCGCAACGATTCAACGGCCTTGAAGAACCACGAGCAATATCAGAACTCAAAACCTTTTGCGTTTTAACAAATTCCCTATTAAATCATCAAGCAGCTGTGAGTATATTGACAAGTATTATGCAGTTATGCCATTCATATAATGGAAATTAATCTAAAAACATATATGTACTTAAAGTTATTGATGGTTTGCATCAATTCGCTTGGTAAGAGATTTTCTTTAGCTGCTGTTGGACTACTGCTACCATGCAAAAGCCCCTTGTTACTAATAGATACATCCAAACCACCTAAACCTTTGTTTACTGTTGTAGCTGTGGATGTATTGATGATAGCAGCTGGCTTTGCTACCAGTAAATTGTTTACAGAAGTTGATCCAAACAAAGAAGCTGTCAAATCAATGATAAGAAATACGGAATTTTTAGAAACGAATACGAAAATATTTACCAAAAAGGTATTACAATTAAAGTCTGCTCTGCAACAGTTCATTATGCGCCATTTATCATAAGAATCATCTAATGGGTGAATATAATTAGGGGAATGTCGTCAGGGTCGGACCGTCATCTAGGTTGGACCTTTGCAATTTTTAATATAAGACCACTGGCAGCATCTGCCTGATGTGGTGTGACGCGATGCAGTTGTGGAGCTTGCTGTCAAGGTTAGAACGTTTGTGTGGTCAGCGTTGGACCACCATAATTTTTTTTAATAAGGACAATAGCATCGCTAGGTCAGTGTTTGATTACATGAAACGTTAACAAAGTAATTTATGATCGAATAAAGACAAAATAAAGTGAAACTTCATGAACGCTGTTTTTCAGGATTTATCGCAATAAGCGAACGACCAATTGGGGTAAAGCTAATTTAAGTTATTTTTGACTTAGTTTTCACAGTTTTGACTTCTTCAGAGAGCCTCGACACATTGCATGAGAAGCAACAAAAACGAGACGCTTCAAAGTCGCTTAAAAAATTCCCAGCATCAACCTCAAGGAAGTTCGCCACTAGAACGCCATCTAAACGAGGTCGCGCGCCCAAAAAAAAGTGCAGAAAAAGGCTTCTTCGGATGAGAATAAAGATGCAGACTTCAGCTATATTTGTTTAAAAACAGTGACTCAAAAACTGAACCGCAATAATTGTATGACATGCTTGTAAATAAAAAGAGAATTTGACTTAATGCTTGGTCATTTTAAATCATTTCAGCATATATTTCATCGATAATCAGCGGGGGCTCAACCTAGACAGCAAGGTCCAACCTTGAGAGCATTTTATTTGTTTAATGTCCATATAAATCATCATACCTTTATAAAATTGCTCTATAATTGACCAAACTCTTTCTTAAATGGAATATATGGGGAAAAGTCAAAAAAGGGTTCGACCCTGACGATAATTATAGGAATCAGGAGAAAATAACTTATTTTTATTACGTGTACTAGTTGTAGATGTCCCGAAGCATACACCTACAGTCGGAGCTGAACTTGTCGCTCCAAATGTAGATGAAGTTACAGGTACTCCAAAAGATAAAATGCCTGATGTAGCGGGTGACGTAGCGGTTAAGTTACCCGAAGTTGCTGGTGTTCCAAATGTTAATCCTGAAGTCTGAGTGCTTGCAGCAGTAGGATTTGGAAAGAGATTCAAACTCGCATTACTTGTACCAGTTCCTAAATTCAAGTTTGGAGTCTGAGTAATACTGGCTGGAGTGCTGCCACCAAAACTAAAGTTCAAACATGTTGTGGTTGGTGGAGCTACAGTTCCAAACGTTAAAGTACCAGTTGCAGGAGTAGTAGATCCAAATGGTGCAGTTGCGATAGAAAAACCACTGGTTTGCCTTTAAAAAATAAAATATCTGCAATATTACATACATACTTTAAATAATTACACGTTAATCAACTATTGAATGATGTACTAAATTCTGAAAAACGGACATTTACTATTGGTAAAGTCCATGTCATCTAAGTGAGTGAATTTTCGTGTCAGAATGGGATATAACTCTAATTTGTAATGTATGGTGGTTTCATGGAGGAAAAAATTCTCACTAAATATTTTTCGAAAATTCTAGAAAATGGCGGAGACATGGGACGTTGCGTTTTTAGACAATTTTTGTTTCAATTATATATATTTGGTTGTAATTGACCGATTTCAGTTTTTGACGTTTGAATTTAATTGTTTTAACCCGTAGCTGCATAGTGGTCCGTATGCGGACCACCTATTCTTTCACCTATTTTTATTTAGACCCATAAAAAAAGGAACAAAAAATCAGAAGCTAGTGTAATTTAAACACTTGTCGTACCCTCCCATACCGGCTAAAGGCAGTATAATACGAACTCTCGATGCGTACTCTCGTATTCTTTACATTTTAAACTTGGTCAAAGTTTTTACCGCGAAAATTAAAACTGCAGGATGCAAAACTAGGAAATTCAAGCAGCCGCGGTAAAGATAAGTTAACTGGATCATTTACTATCAAATATTATGGTAGAAAATTAAATTGCAATTTATTTAACTATAGGTTACTGTTTTAAAGATGTAATGTTTCGTCTTTATGAGATCTTCGGCGATTTAAAATGACAAAATTTATCGACATTGCCTATTTCAAAGCTATTTTCGGTTTGATTATTTTTTAAATGAATGTTAGAAGTCACGTTTTCTATAATTAAAATAAAACTTGTACTTTTAATTATTTCTTAAGATTCTTTTCTATCTATTTCTGATCTGGAAAAATTAATTATTTAAAAGCATAAACTTTAAACAATGAACCTTCGAGCCGGATCGAAGATCGTGAAAAAACATTCAAAAATGTAAAATTAATACAGAAAAGACCAAAGTGAGAAATTCTATTAAGTAAAAGCACAGGAATTAGCTGGAAAATATTAAGGCTTGACGTCACAGAGCAAGGATATAAGCTGGTGACAACATCTTCGGACGTACTGTAAGACCGTCGTCCTTCTCCAAATAGTATGTACTAACGCTGTAATTCTTCACTGGATAGGTCTTTCATTATTCTTCACCTGAAGGAAGACATAACAAGTTCGCTATCTGATATTTGGATAATTGTCCACACATTTAATTTTAGACTTCATCGATTTCTAACCTTCTCTAGTGGTAAGATCACAACTTTAACCCTCCGTCGGACACCCGGTTCCACCCAGACCTTTTTTGTTTTTAATCGTTAATTAAATATATTTTTAATTTACCTAGCGACTTGTTAGGCGTATAATCTAAACAATGAATAATACAAACAATAAAATAGCCTCGAAAATGACTGAAACTTTAATTGACAAGAGGCATGCACACGGTAAATGTAAAGGTCAAGTTTCAGGCGACGAATGGAGACTGGGTCTGGGATGCTAGGGGGATGAATGATCTCAAGGTAAAAGAATTACGAAAAAACTAAGCACGTAAGAAAACTAGATATTTTATATGTGCCTGAAACAAAGAAAAAGGGATGAGAAAGTAGGGACATAGAAAACGGGATGTTGAAAGGCAGATTTGTAATATGGTCAGGAGTATATAGTGAAACACATGGTAGGCAAGGAGTGGGTCTGATTTTGAATGAAAGAGCGAAGCAGTATCTCGGAGATCATGAATTCGTATCTCTCAGACTGATGTGGGCTAGAATGGAAGTAGCTATCAGAAGATTATTTATCATAGCATGCTACGCGCCAGTTGATAGTGACCCCTAAGAAGGAAAAGACGCCTTCTGGAACACTTTAAATGACACAACAAATATTTGCGACCATGGTGAAAGAATAATACTGCTAGGAGATATGAATGTATGGGTGGGCATCCAAAATCCGGATACACAAAGAGTACTAAGTAATTTTGGAGATGCTTAGAAAGGGGTCTGTTTATTACAAATACTTGGTTTAGGCATAACATGATCCACATGCACAGGTCTTAAGGAAATAACCACAGTATAATTGACTGTGTTGTTACGGATGAAAGACTAAGAGAGCTATTTAAAGATACAAGGTTTACGAGGGGTTCTGAATGTAATACTGATCATTACCTTCTGATCTCTAAAATTAACTGAGGTCGGGGAGGGGGAAAAAAGAAAACCAAGAAAAGAAAACAAACGTGAATCAAAATTGAGAACCCTCGGAAACCGGATGTGCGAAAAGATTTCCAAAATAAGATAATGGAAAGCATAGATAAGACAACTTGGGGGCGCTTATACGATAAAATTAAGGCTGCCCAAAAAGCAAAGGAAGAAGCGTGCAGGAGAATTTTGAACATGGCAGGTCTTGGCGATGAGTTTAGTAAGTGTAGTAAGTACAGAATTTGTCAACATGAGAAATAGTAATGGGGAAATACTATATGAGGCAGACGGGATATTAGACGGTTTCAGAGACTATTTTACGAGACACTCCGGAGATGAAGCTATAGGAGATCACAACTGCAATGTAGAACACAATGCGTTAGAGAATTCAATTGAGAAAGTCTGAGTCACTGAGGTTAGGGATATAATCAACAACTGGAAAAAACGTTCAGGCTTCCGGGCTAGACAGTATTAATGCTGAAATGCGTAAAGACGGTGGCGAATACATACCACATAGATTGTGCGAACTGAGAAATTTATGCATCGAAATAGGAGAAGTCCTAGATGATTGGAAAAAAGCGATTATCGTACCAATATACAAAAGAAAGGGAGATAAAGAAATTCAGACTTTGAACATTTCTTAACGAATAGACGTTTGGCTATTTTCGACGAATAGACTTTTTGATTTTTTTCAAAGACTAGTCTCAGTTTTTCTATAGAATGAACTAAGCTTATCTTTCTGACTACATTTTGGTGTAATTCTTTGCGAATTTCCAAGATTTATTAAGTAATTTTCCTCAAGAAAATGGGTCAAAATTTAATGTGGGTGGATTATGCCAGGGGAGGGGCGCATTATTTGTGTAAGAAAGGTGAGAAAGGAACTCAGGAGCTTATAGCGAGAATGAAATGTGGTTGTATGGGGGGTTTTAATAATATCTGGCTTCCTAGGGAGAAAAATATTTGTGTATTGTACAGGAAGGGGTATTCAAGGATATAACACTGGTTCGAGGATTGTAAGAGGCTAGAAAGGAGTGGGGTACGCATGAAGGTACTGCATGAAAGAGGGTCAAAAGGGGCGGCTGCATGGGTGAAAGGAGGTGTTGTGTAAGATCGAAAAGAAAAAGAAGGCGGAAGAGGAATAGAGAACATTTTGTAAAGAGGGGAGGAAATAGATACAAGTGAGCTTTCAATTTTGTAAATAATAGATAAGAATTAGATATTAAACGCGGATGCAGAAATTGGCAATGCAGGGCAAGGCGAAAATTAGGGACATGAGTGCGAGGCAAAGCCACCTGCATGTTTTTACTTTATAATTATTTAAATGGTGGGAATCTCATCCGAGCCCCCAGAGAAGGAGAGAGAGAAGACGTGTCTCTAATCGCTCCATAGTTGACTAACTTTACTAGTGTGTTTGTGAAGTAATTTGTTCAGCTCTTTATTTTTTGTAGTGCAGCAGAAGTAAAAGGCATTAACTTTGTTATTTCCAATGCAGTTACAGGTTTAGTTTGAGGTATAATTATGGCTGACGATTTGAAGGTGACCATCGATAGGCTATCAGCAAATCGCAAGGATGTGCAGGATTCATGCGATTCTACGCGGCAAGTTAATGCAAATATCTCTTCGTTTAAAGAAAAAGTGGCAATACTTGAGCATAGGTGCATCAACGCAGACAAAAAAGAAGGAGCCAATAACATACTAACCTTCAAAATGAGCGATACGGGGAAAATTAACAAGGATTTATGTGCACCTGCTTCGGAGATTGTCACGAGAATAAACTTGCAAACACCTAATTTGACTGTGGCTTATGGTTCCAGATTGGGAAAAGTAGTCGGCAAGCGTCCCGTCTATGTAAAATTTATAGCATCAAGGACGAAGATAGCGGGACAAGAATCAATAATGCAATGGAAGAACCAGACTGGGCTAAAGCAACAGGAAAGAATGTGTGCAAAAGGGTCCATTTCGTCTCATCAAGCAAGCACAAATAGGAATCAATCAAAAATTATCTTCTGAAATATGCATGGATTCGCCAATATTGGTGATGTCGGCCCGTTGTTGTAGGATCACGATATACTGTGCTTATATGAATCATGGATGGAATCGTCAAATTTAAATACAGCAGCATTTAGTGGGGATGTAAAATTATTCCACGTGGCGGCTACTAGAGATTCAAGGCAGGGGAGAGCCAAGGGTTGCTTGATCATCGCACTATCTAGCACTATCTAGAAAAACAATTTCAGCTCAGTGTGTCATGTCAAACACCGAATTCATTGTTTTAGAGGTAGGGTAAAAGTCTTTCAAATTTATACTTTGTGTCATTTATATTTCGCCTTAAGGTGATTTAGGCACGTTTTTGAACAATTTTGTACTTAAATTGAGCTCGTTGTTTAGTATTTATTCAGATTTTCAAATTCTTGTTGGAGGTGATTTTAACTGTAGGGTTGCTAGTTTAAATAAACTACACAAAAGTATTGTATCAAGCAATAAGATGTTTTTAGCAAATAGACAATCTTTAGATAGGAAAGTAAATCTAAGGGGTATGTTATGTAATAGGAAATCAGTTAACGACTACCCAGCACAATTTAGATATCTTATCAACGAAGAAGCTAGTGTGACTGATTTATTATGGCGCTCTCTATCTTCTATTCCTTTATTAGTGGAACTCGTACTGTTACCGTTGTTTACCAAATCAGATCATTTACCAATGGCAATTTACTTAAATTAGTTAGATCCGTTTCCTGCTCGCGCCGATTGCAAGTTGAGTCCTGAATGGTAAACTATATTCGACATTTCAAAAATTGATAATTACAAAAATTGTATGAGATGGATAACCTAGGGGTGATAAAAGCAAAATTTGAGAAAAAGGGTATTATAGGTAGAAACAAACGTTGGTTTTATATACATTGACATGATGCAAAGCTCAAATTATCGTTAGGTTATCAGAAATATAGGGACTCAGGATCTGATGTAAACGAGCAAGGTCAATACATCTGTGCGTAAAACGTATAAAAAAATGTATAACTATAAAGAATAAATTGTACGAGGGGAGGCATACCGGCGATTTGGCAAAAGCACCGAGCTCAAAATTTCTGAGCGATTATAAATAGAAAATTATTTACAAAGAAAGCTGTTAACGCTATCAATGCATCCGTATGGATGGATTTTTTAACGTACATTTATCCGGTCAAAATCCTAGGCTTGCCGATCATGAGAGAAATTGTGCACCAGATTCTTGATAACTGGATAACGTTCGAGGAAACTTATATAAGTTTGGGAAAATGCAAAGGCAACAAGTCTGCAGGCGTGGATAATATTGGCTACAGTTTTTATAAAAAAAAAATAACCAGAAAACTGGATTGATTATATTGAAGATTTATTTAATACAATGTTCGAAAAGGAAACAGTTCCGAAAGCGTGGTAAAAACTGTCAACCTACCTATTGCATAAGACAGGAGATCCCGGAATCCCGGAGAATCAAAGTGCCTTCCCCTCTGTATTTCACGATTTGTTGTGGAATAAAATGTCCTCGTTAGGTATTAGCACAAAACTTATTAAGATTATAAAGAACATTTACGAAAATGCAGTTGCATGTATTAAGTTTGAAGGTGGAGGAACCGAGTACATAAAGGTATAACAAGGGGTCCTACAAGGAGAGGTGTTCAGTCCTCACACCTTCACTTTCTTTATCAGAGACTTTGAACCATTTTTAAAAGATCAAGGGTGTAGGGGTCTCACTATCAACAGCATGATAGAAGTTCTGTTATTAGCTTACGCTGATGATATTGTTTTACTGTCAGACACTCCATTATAATTAGCTAGAAAATTGGAAGCGTTAAGACTTTATTGTGAAAAAAATTCACTATTGGTAAATGCGAGTAAGACCAAAAGGTTTTATTTAGGAAAGGAAGAAACTCCTCAGTAAAAAGATTTACTGCTTTTACATTTGGCTACAGTGAAATGGTACCAGGGCAGACACATGCTCAACGCACGTCAAGCTCTATCTTATCGTTAGCACGTTTTTGTAATGTTTATAGGTTTGGGGTCAAGTTTGTCTGAATGATGTAGAAAAAGTGCAGTTGTGGGCAGTCGGCTCCTTGGAGAAGTTAGGGACAAATGCGGAAATGATAATATACTTTAAAAGAATTTTGGGACAAGTAAGACTTTTGAGCAGGCATACTAAAAACAAAGTAGTAAATTCAGACGCCCTTGATCTCCCGAACCTGGAGCATTTTTGGTTATGTTATAACCTGAAGAGAATTTTCACCACTTTCTAGTTAGTTGTAAAGGATACAAGCAATCTAAGAAAAAGTATTTTCCAGATTTGTCAAACTGTGTTGAACATGTTCAGTTCTGGATTAAAATACTGTCCTCGGAAAATGTCTCGGTAATTACAAAATTTGTAAGAATGCTTGTGGAAATGTTGAATGAAAGAACGCCTAGATAATTGTTGATATGTGATAAAAAACGCGGAGTATACATAATGTTTCACATGGTATTAAAAAATGTATGCACATATTGTATAGGCCTTTTATGTAATTGACTGTATAATCTGAAGAAACAAATTATTTATTAATTATTTAGATGTTGATATATTCGATTCTCTCGTAAATTTTTCGTCAATTACGCAATAATAAACATTTAGTGACTTACTGGGTAACGTTGTGGCCAGCCAGATCCTCCCCAGATTTTATAAATTGCATCTTTTAAGAATTTGAACCGCGATACTACCCATTGAAACGGTTGAAAATAATTGAGAAAATTGACTCAGAATTATAAATGTAACATTATACAATTCGGTAATAAAAGGATGGAAAGAAGCGAGTTCGTGAAATTAACCAAGGAAGGAAAGAAAATTAATGGATCGATAATTGCGCACGCAATTAAATAATGAGAAGTGGGGAGCTGCGGGT
>JAAAKG020133776.1:0-14060 GCA_010014905.2 Druon quercuslanigerum | reverse complement strand
GAATGTTTGTATTCAAGCTATAAATACGTATATATAATGTTAGATATAAATATTTAATGATTTTGCCCTAACAAAAATATAATTGCTTGTAGTTTGATGTTCGAATTTTAACTTGATAATGTAAGCAAATAAATAGACTAAAATAATTCCAGTTCAGAGGCGAGGGGCCGAGGGCTGTGTTGCCTATCACGCTATCTATCAATGCTATTAGAATGCTCCTATTTTGTTAACGAATAATTCAATTAAGGTAAAACTTGTCAGGAAACTTAATTATATCCTACTAAGCATTCTTATTGCTGGAAACTTGGGCTTACTCAAAATTCCATGGCTAAACGAAGCGTTTGAAAATTGTCTAACGTTATTTTGATACTGATTACCAAAAAAATGTATAACTTTTTGATTTAACGTAATAAATCAATTTTTAATTGCACATTATCTTAAGAACAGATTGTAGGATATTGTGTTTAATTTTCATCTTAAAATATAAAGAACTTTGTCTTTCCGTCTGAAAAATGAAGTTTTTTTGATTTTTTACAGAAAATGTAAAATTTAAAACTTTTTTGTCGAGAGAAACAAGATGCGCCATTAAATTTTCTACAAAGTGATGTTTTCAAAAGTTAAATTTTCGAAAACTGATTTTCAAGTCTTCAAGGGCCAACTGGAGCGGCCTGAAGCGGCTAAGCAAATTTTATGCGTGGTTATAGAATCCGGAGTCTCAATTTAAATATATTTCGACCCTGAATCCACGGGCCGTTATCTTTTGTTGGGCTTTCTAGAATTTTGTAGTTAGTACACGCAGACATTTACTGACACAAAGAAGCATGTTTGTTCATACTGTCTGATCGAATATTTCCAAAACGTAACCCATTTCTACTTCATTTGGATAACGGAAATTTTCGTGATACTAGCCTGAGCGCTATACTTTTGACCGGTTCATCTTATGGAAAATTTAATAATATTAACACAGCAGGTCCCCGAGATATTATTTTTCGGAAGTTGGATAAAAACGCTGCGAATTGGTTGCAGCGTTTTTATTCAAATTTAGATAATATTAGCTAATATTAGGTAATAAATTGTTGAATTTTAAGATAAATGTTTGTGGCCCGAAAGCATAGTGAAGTAAATAAAGATGTTTTGGGGTAAAAGCACCAGTCTCCAGACACGAACTAGAGGTCGGAAAATCCCATGTTTACATAGTTGGAATAGTGCAATACACCATAATTATTAAAAGTAAACAGGCTCTTGCATTTTGCATATTTTCTTGTATCATTTAAGGCAAACAAAACATGTAAACGATTTTTACTTTTACTGTATTAAAAACATTTTAAAACCTGATCACCATGTATCGCTATTTTGGGGTTGTGCGCTATGTTTTGTGCGAGAAAACAGAGGATTTTGTGTTGAAGTTATGACATATTTAAATTGTGATATAACTTGATTGGCTGCATTTATCAAATGTGAGAGACTTACAATTCTGAAAATTATTTTAAATTTAAATTTATATACCGTACATGCAAAGATTTTTAACACGTCCGACCTTAGGTGCATAATTTTTAAAACTAACTTCTGGCATTTATGTTCTTTTTATAAATAAAACAAAGGCATAAGTATCGTAAGCAAACATTTTATTCATTATCTGATCCTGGTGAAAACTATTATTTGAGACAAAAAATTAGTATTAGATTTTTACAAGATTGTTCTTCTGGGTTTGCAGTCAAAAACTTTGTATTGTGATTAAACACATTTGCATAGACCTTAAAGTAGAAATCTTGAAAATAGAACGCATAAAACTTAAAAAAAGGTATGTGAAAATTGGTCAGCGATAAATACAAAAATAATTAGTAAAAGTAATTCGACTTAGTATCGAAAGTATTTCTGTTAAAATGCAAAAATAACTTTAACAGTATGCACAAAGTTAAAAAATGTGAACATTTGTTAGAAAAAATACAAACATAAAGTATCTACAACAACTTAAAATACGAGAGTTTCGCTGTTTGTCCGATCACTGGTACATATACCCTATACTATTGTACACATGATATCACTATTTGTTTTATTTATTTTTTATAGCGGAATTCCTGGAACTCTGAAATATTTTTATAACTTTATAAATCCTTTTAAATCTTGTAAACCACGTAAAAATTCTTTTTAATCCTTTGAATCCTACGGCTATTGTATGCGATTTTTTGAAATCCCTCTCAAATGATTGTGCTCCCTGGAAATCCCTTGAAACCCTTTAGAAATCTGTAAATTTTCGAATTCGCTTGAAATTTAGAAGAGATTAAAAAATTATTTAAAATCCGTGGAATTCCGAAATGCTATAGGGCTTACTTTAAACATGCACTTCACATACGCAATATTCTACAGTCTGCACTCTCGAAGTCGAAATAAATTGTTTGCTGTTAAGCTTGTTTGATTATTGTAGAACCAGTGGGACCAAATCGCTAAAGATAGTCAAAAGTATAAAATGTTAATAAAATAAGCCAAATTCTGTTATTCATGGTTCCTAGGGGGTTTGGATTACGAATCCCATGTAAAAAATGGCGGATTCAATATAGCGGATCAGTATGCTAAATAATGTTTTCATTTTTTTTTTAAATTGCTATAAGCGGGTTTTCAAGTTTGCTGATTACAAATCCCATGTCAGCTATATTAAATCCGCCATTTTTATTTTATTTTATTTTTGACATCGGATTCATAATCAGTGAGCTCAAAAACCCCCTTATTACCAATTTTGAAAGGAATCCAAATTTTATGTAGCATACTTGTCCGCCATATTGGATGCGTTATTAGGTAAATGCACTAGTAATCGTCACCTTAAACCAAATTTAAAATTAAAAATGCTTATAATTGTATTTAAAACTCCATTTTTATTATCACAAAGGGGTCAACCGATGAAAGTAGATCTAGAAAAACGCAATTTTGATTACTCAACATGGTATTTGACTGGAGTCAATTTTTATTCACGATTAAAATTCAAATTATGCAAATGCGTTCGTTATCGTCAGGCGCATAACGAAGTTAACGCGAAAGTAGTGTACTAATTTTAATAAAGTATATTTAACCCTACGTGGAACACGTGTGGTCAAGGCGGACCCCAATCACTCTATTTTGCTTCTACAGTTACACCCCCTTGCATCTAGGTGCTGTGGCCTCTAGTACCTTCCCACTCACTAGTGCTCGCGACGACGATGATTGGAAGTTGCTGATTTTTTATTTTGCGAAGTTGATTTCTCAAGACTGAATTCTCGGTAGAGATTTACCGTTTGCAATTTTGTGCATGTGAGAGAAATAATAAAAATATTTTTCCGTTTTCACTAACTGGATCTTTCTTGACACCTTTCCCAGAAGTGGATTCCTAGGATAACTCAATAAGTTCTACTCACGGAAGTTCTAAACAAGAAGCTATAATTTTTTGCCCTGTGACTTGAAATTAAGTGGCCCTACACTCTATAGAGCCCTACATTGGTTATATAATTTTTTTATGCTGCAAAGATGCGATTCAGCAGCTCCTGCAGCGCAAAAATGAATGGGGTCCGCGTGGACTTCAAATGCTCAACGTTTAAACTATGTCTCGCGTGGTATACGCAGGGTCAAGCTTACAGAAAATCACAAATTTTATCACAAGCAGCAAGAGCGAATATTGTCATACAAAAAATACTGGGCAATCTGAGGATAACTAATGCAGTGACGATTACCAGTGCATTTACCTTATTGTTGTGCCACAATATTGGATCTGCTATTTTGTTTTCAGAATTTTTGACATCGGATTAGTAATCAGCGAACCTAAAATCCCGCGAGTAACAGAATTTATCCTATTTTCTGAACATTTTTCACTTTTGGCCTGCTTCTCGCGATTTTCCCTCACTGTTCCCCGCCAGGGCACTTGGTCCAAAGACCTGGCGAAGCGACGCCATGCCGCTTTCTTGTCGCGCGAAAAGTGGTTCTAGTTAATATTCAAAGGGTTATTTACACAATATTAAGAATATAATGTTAAGAAAGTATGAAACTAACTTCCTTTCATCAATAAGTTATAATTATATATTTATCGCAATGGGCCAAAAATCATATTATGATTCGGAATTTTCTGACTGCAGTTAATCATGTTTTAGGGATTATATAAATAAAATTTAAAATTTTGATTTGAATATTGCGCGTATTTTAGAATTTCCGATTCCACTTATGTTAAACTGATCAAAGTCGGAGTATTCTTAGGTTATGTAACGCCATGTTTCAATTTAAAAATACACAGAATCGCTACTGCACATGCCTGAGATATCCGCGTTCTGACATCACTGCTCTACATTGAAGATCTCCTGGCGAGAGAAGCTGCGGGAGGATTTGCGGTGCTCACTCATTCGTCACAAAACAGAGAGAGAAACAAGAGAGATGCAAAACAGGAGAGAGGCGAAATAGTTCGGAGACACTGGATTTAATGTCACGTCACGTTCAGCCCCAAAATTTAAATTAAATCCAGGTTTCTGTACTTCGATCCGTTATGCACTCGAGCGGACCGAAAGTCGAGACCAAATGTCCTGACACCTGGCTATCGAGAAGATCCTTCAGTATTTCTTAAAATCTATTAAGATCTTGTAAAATACCCTGAAAAAATTAAAATCTCTCAGAGATTGAACTAATTAATTCCCTTAAACCCTTAACATCTTTTAAAATTATTTGAAATCTGTAAGACATCTCGCAATCCTTTGGAATCGTTTGAAACACCCCAACATTTTGACAATCAATTGATATGTTTTAAAATTTCTTGAGATTTGCTAAAACCCTTAAAAAGCTTGGGAAATCTCGATAATATCCATGCAATTTACTCAATTCTTCGAAATACTTTGTAGTCTTTTAAAATAGGTTCATAACCCTTGAAATCTATTAAAATGCTTTGAAATCTTTATAATCTTCTGAAATCCCTTAAAATATCATTTAATGTTAAAATAATATATGCATATGATTTTGATATAGTAAACTTCCTTTTGGTGTCATTAGCTTACTTTGCTCAAGAAAGTGAAATAGCACCCTATTATTAGTATTAAGGTATACGGGCATTGTACAGGTTTCTATGTTATCACTGCACTTCAGTTATAAGAAATATTCAGTGGTTTATTATAGACGCCTTTGTAAAAGCGAATCAGTATATTTAAACACAATTTTATACAAATGATTTTAGGTTTTAATCTTGGAGGATTTGAAATATTATGGAGCATCCATGAACAAATCATTGATACTGGATTATTCTCATGCATCACTGGCCATTCAACATCTGGGCAGATTTCACGCATACAGTTTCGCCTTGCGAGATCAGAAACCTGCTGATTTTGAAAATATAAGGCTTATAAAGGAACCATTTTATAAGAACTCTGTCAAGTCTTCAGAAACTTACGACATTCTCTGTGATGTTGCAATAAAGGTTAACTATAGCGGTGATCGTAACCATAAAACCAAATGCCCAGTCGATGATAAAATTATTTTACATATATAAAAATAAACTTTACAGGCAATCGAAAGTGAAGGCCCGAAATATATAGATCGGCTTCGTGAATTTAAAAAGAGCATACATAAATCAATTGATTTTATAATTGATGGAAGGAATGCCGAACCATATGCAGTTTTGAATCACGGTGATTATTGGACCAATAATATCTTATTCAAGTACAATGATGTGAGTACATTTATATCAAAACCTATATATATTTTAATACGATTCTCTTCGAAGTGATTAGTCATACTATGTAAAATATAAAAATCTATCAGTTTATAATTAAATTTTCTTTAATTTTGACAAGGATGGACAACCAGAGGATCTATTTTTTCTGGATTTTCAAGCTCACCGATACGCCTCGCCTGCTCTGGATATTTCTTACATGTTATTTAATTGTTGCACACCAGAGATGAGAAGAAAGCATTATGATGAATTGTTACATCAGTACCATAATTCTTTAGCTCGGTGTTTAAAAGAACTTGGCTCAGATGTCGAAAAGCTTTTCCCTTTTGAAATGTTACTGGAGCAGTTAAAACATTTTGCAATCTATGGTGGTATCACCGCAATGCTTTTTCTTCACCTATTCACAAGACAAGATGGAGAATCTCCGCAGCTTCCATTTAATATTGAATATATAAAGACCTTGACAAACACGTTAAAAAACAATCATTTATACGCTACTATGCTGACAGGAACCTTTAAAGATATGGTAGATAAAAATTATATTTCATAACCAACCTTAATAGGCTGAATGAATGTAATAAAATGTTTTCAAGACAGAAACTTGTTATTTATTACATTTATTATCCAAACAAGGAAAATAGATCAACTATAATTTACAGGTACTATGGGCCAGCAAATTACCACAAATAACACAAACATTATGGTGTTGAAAGGAAAGAGTGAGAAAACAATATGCAATACTTTCCTGAATGATGAGAGAATAGAGCAAGTTGATAAGTACAGTCAAACCTGGATTTAGTGATCCTCCATTTAATATTTCCAAGAATTGACGCCGCGTGGTGGGGATGGGTGAGAGGCTCTGCGGAAGGATGTGCAGTGCTCACTGAAGGGCGACAAAACAGATAGAGAAACAAGAAAAAGAAAAAACAGGAAAGAGAGAAAATAGTTCCGAGACTTTGGATTTAAGGCCACGCTCAGTCACACAACTGAAATTAAATCCAGGTTTGACTGTAATTATATCTTGGTAGCCTCTTCACTAGTGACGCACAGCGGGGCGAAAAAACGTCCATGGACAAAATGGATTTTCAGAAGACAATTATTATCAATGCAAATGTTAACAAATTTATTGAATTTGTTATAAACAAAAAAGTGAAAAAAATGGTTTCGTGGGGATTGACTGCGATTCGTCACTTTATTCGTACTAATTTTGAACAATTTATGGATAAAAAGAGTTTTTTTATTTGAATTAATAAAAGTTAATTAATCATTTGTTTTTTTAAATCAATTTTTAGTAAAAAATATCCATATCAGGTATTTTTGATGGAATAAATAATGTTTTTCCTACGGAATTGATCATATATTACTATTTGGCTATTTTTGGAGGTGCAAAATCGATATTTTCGATGCAATTAACAGTAAATAACTAAATTCCAAATTTTTCAGGACTGGGCTTTTAGAGGATATTGTAACGTATCTATAAAAAAATGCAAAATAATAAAAAGTGTACTTTTTTTCATAAATTCATTAAAAAATGTTGTTGTAAAATCCAGGAATTGATTTTGTTTCAAAATTTATTTCTTCAATTAACTTAAAAACCGTACTTGAATTTTCATTAAAGTTGCTAACAGGAGCTGAAATTCTATAGCCATGCATAGAAAAGTACATACATAAAGATTAATGGCGAAATTACTTTGCGTTTTGCATGCATGAAAGTAATAAAAAATGTATGCAACACGTTTTTTATTGGTTAAAGGATCACTTTGGAAAAAAGTAAAACAGATAAAATGTCCGTTTAGCGTAGGCACCGAAAGTTCAAAATACGTGTATGTTAGGCAAACATTAGTACTGATTAGAAATGAAGGTCACAAATAATCATCGCTGCATAATTTATTACCAAGGTCAAAATTGACAGGCTATCACATTCTTTGTAAGCTTGAAGGAATTATATACAGAATGTACACGATGATTAGATTTCGTCTACACACAAAATTGTGAGCATAAAAGCAGCAAAGCGACTGAACACGCCGATTCGTAACATTTCCTGTATTTAATATTTCGAAATTGTCATTGACAGACTCAAATCGTTTAAGTAAAAATAATTTAAAAATTTCAATAATAGAAGTATATAAGTTTAAGTTTTATTTTAGAAAATGTCCATTGCGATTCCAGAAAATTCGGATTTTTTTAAAGTGCACGTACAGCGTTTCGTGAAGCAACAAAATCTGTCGAATGCAAAATTTGAGTACTCTACGGCTACCAAGGATGGAGATAATTACTTAGGAATACTTATCAGGGTTAAAATTGAAGGACTAAAGAATAGCGAAATTGAACAGTTTAACTTAATTTTAAAGCGCGCTCCGGGAGATGAAAAATTGAGAGAAGTGTTTGGAGTAAGGCATCTTTATATTCATGAGATTAGCTTTTATGAAGAAAAGCTACCAATTTTTGTTAGCATGCTCAGTGAGCATAATCTAAGTATAAATGATATACCACGATATTATGGCGGATCTACAGTGTCTGAGAATGAGGTAATTAATTTTTAGCAGATTGTTGGTAATTGATTTACAATTTCATATTATTAGATAATTTAAATCTATCGTAACCCCAAATCCATGGGACGTTATCTTCGAATTTGTCGGATTTGTTGGATTCTTGGAATTTTATAATGCAACCCTAGTAGCCGGTAACATTTCTGTATCATACTTGTGGCTGGATATCTCGACAACTAATACCATTTTTTTAAATGTAAATCATTTCTCGGAACTCTTTTTCCTGGCAAAAAAAGAAGTTTTCGGACGCTGCCAAAACTTTTGTTAATATATAGTATATAACGCGCGTATTTTGGAATTTAAGTAATTCGCGGAATTTCGCGAATTCCTGAAATTCAACGAATTGAAGGAATTTAAGGAATTCATATAATGCCTGGAATTCGTGGAAATCGCGGAATTAGCGGAACTCATGGATTTCAGGAATGCGGTATGCACAAAATACAAGGAACTCACGAGATTCAAAGATTTCATTAAATTACCGGAATTTAGGGAATTTACAAAATTATTGGACTTTTCGGAATTCATGAAATTTACGGAATTTACATAATTTACAGAATTCAAGAACTTTACAGAATTCACGGAATTTATGGAATTCGAGAATTCATGGAGTGCACGAAATTCATGGACTTCACGAAAATGATGGTATTCACGGTAATCAAGCAATTCACGAAATTGAACTTATTCGCATGAATACCGCAAATTCACCGAATTCCGTGATTTCAGTGAGTTCTTGGAATTTCGCGATTTCAGTAATTTTTTCGAATTCCGTGATTTCAGTCCCATACTTAAATTCCATTCAACCTCAGTGACACATACTTTCACAATTGAGATTTCTAACACATCGTGTTCTATATCTCACTTGTAGTGTCCTATAGCTAAATCCCCAAATAAGTCCCAAAAATAGTCTTTTAAAGCGTCTAGCATCCCGCCTGTATCATATAACATCTCACCTTTGCTATTTCTCATGCTGACCAACTCTGCACTTTTACTTTTCTTCATATTTTTATAAAACAGTTTCCTGATTTCCTCAAAGTCGTTTTGTATTTTCTTCTCTTTTTATTTTATGATTTTATCTTTACTTTCCCTGACTAGTCGTTTAACTTTCTTATTTTTTGCTTAAGATCAGTTTTACGTCTATTTCTCTCCTCATCGCTAAGACCTGTCATGTTCAACGGTCTTGTTTACGCTTCTTTCTTTCATTTTTGGGATGCCTGTGTTCAATCATTCATAACCCCCTTCCAAGGTTTCTTTTCTATTCGTTCGTTTATCTTGTTCTGCAAGTCTATTCCCTCTTCTGGTTCATGTAAATTCTCCATCTTGATTCGCGTTTATTTCGGTTGTTTGGTTCTCTGTCTTCCTTATCCCCAACTTAAGTTTATTTTTTAGACTAGAAGGTTATGATCAATATTTTATTCAAAACCTCTTACGACGCTTTTATCTTTGACTAGCTCTCTTAGTCTTTCGTCTGCATCAACAAAGTCAAATATACTTCGGCTTTTTCCTTTACACCAAGTGTACATGTGAATCATTTTATGTCTAAACTAAGTATTTGTAATAGGCAAGCCCTTTTCTAAGCATAACCCGCCTTACATATTTTCGATATAATTTGTTCTTAGATGCCCAAAATTATCTATGACTCTTTCTGTATCCGGATATTGGATGCTGACTCATCCATCCATATCTACTAGCAGAATTATTCATTCACCATGATCGCAAGTACTTATTGTATTATTTAAAGTGAACCAGAAGGCATCTTTTACTTCTCTCGGATAAATAATCTTCTGATTTCCACTTTCATTATAACCCACAACAATCGGGGAATACAAAATCATGATCTCTGAGATGCTCTTTCGCTCTTTAATTCATAATCAAACCTACTGCTTATTTACCCTGTGATTCAATATCTACTCCTGACCATATTTCAAAATCCGCCTTTGAACCCCTCATTCTCTATTTTTCTACGTTCGTATACGTGCATATTTTCACGTAATTCTCTTACTTTCAGATCATTCACACCTCTAGCATTTCAAACAGCCAATCTCCATTCATCGCCTGAAACTTTGCCTGAACTGACTTGACTTGAGTTGATCTGATATTAAGCGAACGCATGCCTTTTTTCAATTAAAGTTCCAGTCCATTCCGAGAACAATTATTTTATTTACGAGTCTAAATCATGTCCTAGTTAAGTAGGGGAGTGTCCCCAGTTGTCCAGTAGCCGCGGTTATACATCACTATTCATTATCGACGTGTTTATTAACCTATCGCTGCGAAACTACTGTAAACTTCTAGTGTTATTATAAAGTAGTTTTTAAGTTAACACTGAGCCGATAGCAATTATTAGTGCATTTTTTATGAACACCACAAAACACTTTGTAAAAAAAATCTGAAAAAGATTTTTTCCATTTATTTGAAATTGCTTTCTTTTAAGTATCGAGCAAAAATTGTGACGACAATACGTATGAACTTTAGTTTTGCACCTGTATTTTACCATACAAAATAAATATTGTTGAAATAATTTATTCGAAAAAAATTGTGAACTCAATCGTAAAATGGCGTCAAATCTGGTTGTGCAGCAGTCATGTCCCTGGTCATTCTTTTGTCATTCTTATGATGAAATATTGTAATTATTGTTACATACATTTGTTTAAATAGCTTTTAATTGATTTTATCGGTATATTTTGCTTTTTTTCATGTGCCAATTTGTTAAAGGCTTGTGTAATAATGAAATGATCGCTAATTTTGTATTTATGTCAGTTTTCTTCCTATTTTGACCATTGCAGTCGATTTTTTGAAGTGCTGCACAACTGGGAACAATTTTCTGTTTAACCAAAAAAGCTATCTTCCAGAATTTTCCATAATTTTTCTGTCTTAAATGGAATCAATCTACTATCTTTAGCAAAAGATAAGATATTGGCATTACATTTACGGCAGTATCTTAACCACACTTAGAAAAAAGTTTACTTGATTCAAAGAAATTCAGTACTGAATGCGTTCAATCAAGTCTTTTCTCGATCTAAAGAAATCTTGCTTATAACAAAAGTGATTTTTTTATTTGAAAAACACTATTCCTTAAATAAGAAAAATCTTCTTTAGTCAAAACAATACTTGATTGGACGTATTCAGTACTAGATTTCTTTAAATTAAATAATCTTTTTTTTAAGTGCGTCAAAACTGGATGATTCTATCAAAAGTTATGGGCAAAAAACAAAACCTGCTGCACAAACGGTGATAGAATTGGAACCGAGAGTCTTTGTTGGTTGCTGTTTTATTATGAGGTCACCAGCCTTTAGCAGCGTTGTATTAGATGGGAGTCCATGTGGTGCCAACTGCTAATTTGCTAATAATGGAAAAAGTCTGTAATTTGTATTAGAAATCTGTTAAGATTCCCTGAATTCTAAAAATGCTAAAGCGGAAAATTTAAAATTATCTCCGATAAAATTCTTTCAAATCCGTTGAAATTTTCTAAAAGTATTCTAAAGAGATACATTTTTTATAAGTCGTCGAAATACTGTCAAAATGATAAGGTAGATTAAAAATTAGTTAGAATTTTTATAAATAACGTAAAATATTGAAAAATAGTCGGTATTTTATGTTTGAAATCTCTCTAAAAGCCCTGAATTCTAAAAAATGCTAAAAAGAAAAATTTCAATTATCCCCTTCAAAATCGTTTCAAATTCGTTGAAAGATAGGCAGATGCGAACACCACGGATGGAAAAAGGTAGGCAGTTGCGACTGAAAGGGATGGCGTCAGGGATACAAAGAGCTATGTCTACGTAGACACGACGGATAGTACGTAGTGAGAAAGGGATAGCGTTCCTATCTTTTTGAATATTTTCACCTTCCAGCAGGGTATTAATTCCTTTAAACCTATTAAAATCTTTTAAAATCATTTAGAATCTGTAAAAAATTTCGAAATGCTTTTTATAAAATTATAATCACTTTAAATCTCTTGAAAATTCTTTAGATTACATTAAATATCTAAAAAGCTTTAAAAACCTCGGCGAATTTTATACAATCTCTTTCATTTTTCGAAATACTTTATAGTCCTTTGATATAGCTTAAAATCCTTTGAAATCTGTTGAAAATAATAGATATGCTTTTGATATAGTAATCTAACTTTTCGTGACGTTAAGAAAATTGGATAAAAAAGTGACATGACATCCTGTGATTTTAAAAATAAGACACATTGTACGCAGGTTTCTATGTTATTATCGCACTTCAATTACAAGAAATATGTAGTGGTCCAAGTATAAACGCCTACGTAAAAGCGAATCAGTGTATTTAAACACAATTTTATGTAAATGATTTTAGGTTTTAATCTTGGAGGATTTGAAATGTTATGGAGCATCCATGAACAAATCATTGATACTGGATTATTCTCATGCATCACTGGCCATTCAACATTTGGGCAGGTTTCACGCATACAGTTTCGCTCTGCGAGATCAGAAACCTGCTGTTTTCGAAAATCTAAAGCTTATAAAGGAACCATTTTATAAGAACTCTGCCACGTTTTCAGAAGCTTATCACATTCTCTGTGATGTTGCGATAAAGGTTAACTATAGCGGTGATCTTAACAATAAAATCTTATGCCCAGTTGATGATAAAATTATTATACATATATACAAATAAACGTTACAGGCAATCGAAAGTGAAGGCCCAAAATATATGGACCGACTTCGTGAATTTAAAAAGATCATACATAAATTATTAGATTTTATAATTGATGGAAGGAATGCCGAGCCATATGCAGTTTTAAATCACGGTGATTATTGGACCAATAATATCTTATTCAAGTACAATGATGTGAGTACATTTATATCATATCCTATATATATTTTAATACGATTCTCTTCGAAGTGATTAGTCATACTAAGTACAATATAAAAATACATCAAGTTGATCATTAAATTTTCTTCAATTTTGAAAAGGATGAAAAACCAGAGGATCTCTTTTTTCTGGATTTTCAAAGCCACCGATACGCCTCGCCTGCTCTGGATATTTCTTACATGTTATTTAATTGTTGCACACCAGAGATGAGAAGAAAGCATTATGATGAATTGTTACATCAGTACCATAATTCTTTAGCTCGGTGTTTAAAAGAACTTGGCTCAGATGTCGAAAAGCTTTTCCCTTTTGAAATGTTACTGGAGCAGTTAAAACATTTTGCAATCTATGGTGGTATCACCGGAATGCTTTTTCTTCACCTATTCACAAGACAAGAGGGGGAATCTCCGAAGGTTTTTTTTGATATTGAATATATACAGACCTTGAAAAAAACATTAAAAACCAATTATTTGTACGCTAGTATGATGAGAGGTACATTTAAAGATATGGTAGATAAAAACTATATTTCATAATTCATTTTAAAAAGTTGTACCTTTACATAGAAAGCTACCTACGTAAAGATAATTAGGAAAAGGTTTTCAGGCTTTTAAAAAAGTACCTTGCATTTGTTTTAATGAGATTAATTAAAGATTTTTGGAACAAAAACTTTTTATTTATTATGTTTTTATTTTCCAAAACAAGAAAAACAAATCATTCGTAATTTTACAGGTAGTACACCAGGGGTGTTAGTTGAAGTTTGCCGGTTTTTTCAATAAAGAAAACACTTAATTCATTCGACGAGCCATTTTTCGACTTCTTCAAAATTGGCGAAGGGTTGCTCTGCGAGTAAGTGTCCCATCGATGCCAACAAGTGATAGTCGGACGGCGCGAGGTCTGGAGAGTACGGTAGGATAACTTTGCCATGCCTTCGGGCCCATCCTGGCCGTTTTTCGATCAACGCATGATTCAAATTGATAATTTGTTGTCGGTAGCGATCCGTATTCACCGTCTCACCA
>JAAAKG020133775.1:0-14061 GCA_010014905.2 Druon quercuslanigerum | reverse complement strand
AAAAAATCTCTAGTAACTTTAGTTACTAAGAAATGTTTATTTCCATACTTGGACGGTTAAACTATGAAAACACCCCTGTACTATGCTGTATACCTAAAAAACCGTTAATCTTTCTAGATCTTGGAGATAAACCTTTTGTTTCAGTAAGGCTGATAGTCAAAATGTAAAACTTTTAGCAAAATCGAACAGAGAGTTTAGAAGAGAAAAAAAAACTTTTCACTACAATAAGCATTTTCCTATTAAAATACGTGTAAAAATTGAAACTTTGACAATTTTTTGTTCAAAAACTGTTCATTTTTCTTAATTTTTTCTTTCGGATTATTCTTTTGCAGGTTCGAAAATACAAAAAGAAATTAGATTTAGAATTTTTCACAAAAAGCCATTTACTGTACATTTGGTGCGGGGTCCTTTAGTGCATGACAGGTAATTAAACAATAACCTTCAAGTGCACCAGGTCTTAAAAATGCATCTCCCTCGAGAAAGTTGTGTTTTAAATGATTCTTGGAGGTAAACAACCAATTTTTTTAATGATCCGTCATCATACAATAGCCACCAAGTGCACCCGATGTAAAAACTGCATTTCCCTAGAGAAAGTTTAGTTCTAAATGAACCTTGGAGGTGCCAATCTTTTTCATGATCTCTCATTACAAAATAACCTCCAAGTGCAACAGGTGTAAAATTAGATCAGCCTCAAAAAAATTGAGTTTTAAATAAATCTTAGAGGTAACCAACCAATCTTTTTCATGATCTGTCATTATAAAATAACCTGTAAGTACCCCAGGTGTGAAGAACATATCTTCCTCAGGAAACTTAAGTTCTAAGTGAACCTGGGAGGTACCAATCTTTTTCATGGCCTGTCATTATACAATAACCTCCAAGTGCACCAGGTGTGAAAAGCACCACTTCCTCGAGGAAGTTGAGTTCTAAATGAACCTAGGAGGTAACCAAACAATATTTTGCATCAGCCGTGATTATAAAATAACCTCCAAGTGCCCTAGGTGTAAAAAGCAAACCTTCCTCGAGAAGCTTGAGTTCAAAATCAATCCGGGAGGGCATCCACACAATTTTTCCAATACTTGTCACTATCTGATAATCGCTAAGTGCACCAGGTATCTTCTTCAATTATCTTTAGTTTTAATTGGTTGACAGCCTCCAAGGTCCATTTAGAACTCAGCTTGCTAGAGGATGATGCGTTTTTAACAGCTAGTGCACTTAGAGGTTATTGTATAATGACGAATTATGAAAAACTGTAACCAGTTTTTTGCAAAGTTTATTCACTACTTAACTTCCTTGAGGAAGATGTATTTTTTACACCTAGTGTACTTGGAGGTTATTTTATAATGACGGATCATGAGAAAAATTAGTTGGTTACCCCCAAGTTTCCTTGTATGTTTTTAAATCAAGAATTCGCTAGTTATTCATTATAAATTTAAAAAAATACAAATTGCTTAAACAACCGAAAAATAATATTATGCATAAATATTATTGTGAGCTTTTACTTCTTCTTTCGTCATTCCCAGAAAACATTGGCTTCTTTTATGATTTACAGGTATAACTGACAATTTAACAGACACTAATTGTTGAGTTCTAAATGAACCTTGGAGGTTCCAATATTTTTAATAAACCGTCATTATAAAATAACCTTCAAGTGCACCAGGTGTATGAAATTCATCCCCCTCAAAAAAGTTGTGTTCTAAATGATTCGTAGAGGTTATCAACCAATCTTTTTCATGATCCGTTATTATAAAATAACCTCCAAGTGCGTCAGATGTTAAAAACACATTTTCTTTGAGAATGTTGAATTCTAAATGAACCTTGTGGGTAACCAATCAACATTTTTCATGATCCGACATTATTAAATAACCTTCAAGTGCTCAGGTGTAAAGAACACATCTTCCTCGAGAAGCTTCAGTTCTAAATGAACCTAGGAGGGCATCAACATATTGCGTGCATGACAGGTCACTATAGAATAACCTCCAAATGCACCAGGTGTACAAAACACATCTTCCTCAAAAAGGTTAAGTTCTAAATGAACCTAGGAGGTAACCAACCAAGCTTTTTCATAATCCGTCATTATAAAATAACCTCCAAGTGCCCCAGGTGTAAAAACACATATTCTTTAAAATAGTTGAGTTCTAAATGAACCTAGGATGTAACCAACCAATCTTTTTTATGATCCGTCATTATTAAACAACCTCCAAGTGCCTCAGGTGTAAAGAACACATCTTCCTCGAGAAGGTTCAGTTCTAAATGAACCTAAGAGGTAACCAAACAACCTTTTTTCTAATCCGTCATTATAAAATAACCTCCAAGTCCCCCAGGTGTGAAAAACACATATTCTTTAAAATATTTGAGTTCTAAATGAACCCAGGAGGTAACCAACCAATCTTTTTCACGATCCGTCATTATAAAATAACCTCCAAGTGCGCCAGGTGTAAAAAACACATCTTCCTCAAAAGTTTGTGTTCTAAATGAACCTAGGAGGGCATCAACCCAATCTCTACATGACTCGTCATTATAAAATAACATCCAAGTGCACCAGGTGTAAAAAATACAACTCTTTCGAGGAAGTTTAGTTCTAAATGAATCTTGAAGGTAATCAACCAATCATGTACATTATGTGTCAATATAAAATAACCTCAAAGTGTACCAGGTGTAAGAAACACACCTTCGTGGATGAAGTTGAGTTCTAAATAAACCTTTGAGGTAACTAATCAATCTTTTTCATGATCCGTCATTATAAAATAACCTTCAGTATACCAGGTGCAAAAAACACATCTTCCTCGAGAAGGTTCAGTCCTAAACAAACCTAGGAGGTAACTTATCATTCTTTTTCATCATCCTTCATTATAAAATAACCTCCAAGTGCACCAAGTGTAAAAACCACTACTTGTTTGAAAAGGTTGAGTTCTATATGAATATAGGAGGTAACCAAACAATTTTTTTATGATTTGTCATTATAAAATAACCTCCAAATGCGCTAGGTGTAAAGAACACATCTTCCTTGAAAAGGTTGAGTTCTAAATGAACCTAGAAGGGCATCAACCAAATTTGTGCATGACTCGTCATTATAAAATAGCCTCCAAGTGCCCTAGGTGTAAAAAACACATCTTCCTCGGGACGCTTAAGTTATAAATAAAGCTAGGACGGCATCAACAAATTTTTTTCATGACTTGTCACTACCTAATAATCTCCAAGTGCATCATGTGTAAAAAATACATCTTCTTTGAGCAAGTTGAGTTTTAATTCGTTGGTAGCCTCCAAGCTTCATTGTATGTAATTATTTCAAGAAATTTCTACTCTAACATTATAAATTGAAATAAATACAAATTGCTTAAACAACCAGAAAATAATATTATGCATGAATATTATTCTGAGCTTTTATTTATTTTTTCATCATTTCCAGAAAACGTTGAATTTTTTATTTATTACCGTTAAAATTGAAAACTTAACAGATGCTAATTGTTTACTTATTTGAAATTGATTGAAAAATACTTGCAAACTTGTTACTAAAATATAAACTTTATGGGTTGAAAAATGAATTCAGTTTACGAGAAATTAAGAACAAGTAGTTTTTTTTAATTTTCCCGAAAGTTTCTTCCGATGACCCAAATTACGACATGCCTCAGTTTTGATAATTGTATTAAACATAATACATTAAAATTCTTAACTTTTTGATAATTACTCTATACATTTTTGTTTTAAAATCTATTGCACTGATAACTTTTCACTCGGCAGGCTTTATTCGCATCTCGGATGCTTTTTGTAATTTTGAAAAGAATCAAACAAATGTTGTTCTCCAAGTTTCTGCTATCTGAAGATATAGTGTAAAAACTCTGTTAAATATTTTTGCACTCTTATTTTGATATGTAAAAATAGATTTTTCGCAGCATTAGAGACAAAATAAAAAAATATTTCTTACTACCCACTATACTACTACTGTGAACAAAATTTATAAATGTATTTTTTTCTATGAAATTAGGTGCTGATTCAAACTTCATTGAGATAGATCTGGAAGATGGCTCTGTTTATTATTCTCTAAATCATAATAATGATTTACCCCCTTGGGTGAAGAGACCGCATAAATCTAGAATATATGAAAAATATTCAGCTTATGTGAGGTTCGGTAAAGGGGAAACACCACATCAGTATGAGAATATCACACAGATTGGATTCGTTGAAGGTCACAACCTGGAGACTGCTTATTATTTAAGAAAAGTTAAGATCGTTTGGGGAATGCAATTTTTAACAGCATCTAAATTTAATTATTACCGTGGTGAACGAGAATTGTTGAAAGATGTATACCGCTTGCTTATAACTATAAGAGGAACTAACAATATATTAACTGCGAAGCTGAAAGTAAGAGAATATAATGAAAACATGCACTCAGAGGTATTCAAACCCGTTATCGATAAAAGTGAGCAAAGATTTGCTCGAGAACTTTATCAACCTCAAAGAATTGTTCAACGTACACAACCTACTGAACATGAACAGCCTGTCAAACGTCCGTCAACGCCCATTAAAAAAATCTGGGATAACATGTGTTGTTGTTTGTTTCGTAAACCCAGCTAGTAGGAAAGATACACGTGATTCATAAAATGATTTTTCTTTCAATTTATGTAAAAACGAATATTTTTAAATCTCTACAATTGCTTAAAGTGGAAGAAATTGCTTGGAAACTTGCAAAGACAATTACCCAAAAATGTATTAATGATGAATAATGATCTTCCTGAGCTAACTCTGTAAAAAAATTTCATGTCAGTCTAGATTTGCTACATATTTAATTTTAACTTTTTTGCTGTCTAGGCCCAGTCTTGGCTCTAACTAGGATTTTGATACAAATTATAATACATTAAGGCTGTCTAGATTTTATATTTTTTCTACATTGTTAGATAAATGTGTAATAAATTTAATACAAATGTAAATGATGTCATTTGTATAAACCTTAGTTGAAATTTAATATACGTTTCATATTAAAGTCGAGATAAATTTCGGAATAGCAGCGTGCTTAAATAATCAAAGTGTTTAGTCTTATATTCGCAATTAAAGGAATAATCGAAAATTCGCCGATTAAATTGTTTTATGATTAAAGTGCAACATATAAGTGGAACTTTTTCCCAAAATTTGATCTGAATTGAAAAGAAATTAAAGAATGCAGCTAAACTAGATAACACCGCTAAATTAATTCTGATTTTGTGTAAAATAAAATTATGTGAGTGATTATCGTGAATACAAATGAAGTTTCACAAACACGATTCTTAAAAGCGATTTTGTATGCTTGAAGTATTAGTTTTAAAATAATAATATATAATTTTCTATTAGATAAAAGTGTCATATATAGACATACGCGGGCTTTTTAAAATTGGTCAAACCTTTTCACATTGGAATTACTTCAGCAAAGAAGATATAATCAAAATTTATTTTAGTTTAAGTTAAATTCATTATATGAAAATTTAATTAATTATTATTAATTTATTTTTATTATTTTTTCATATTAAAATATATTAATAATTATTATATGTTTAAAAAATGTATTTTGATATATTTTATTCGTTCGTTTTAATATCTTCGATTATAATTTACAAGTATGTTCAGAATCCTATCATTTTAAGTTAATTTTAATTTTTGCTGATGCGCCATACGTTCGGAAATTATAAATATTTAATAAATAAACATGAATTAATTCAGCTAGAATTTCGCTTTTTTTGTTTCCATAATATTTTTTTAAACTAATTTGAAGAACATTTAATCAAATAAAAAATTTATTGATCCTAATAATAATATTGATATTATAATTTCAATAATAATAATTAGTATTATTAGTCTTATTTCCAAATGTTCATAATTTATCAATTTTGATGTGAAAGTCTTTAGGACCGAAGAATTTTCGATTGTAAATCTTCAAAATCACACTATGAATAAAAAATATCAAATTACATTACTTTTAAATATAAATAACAATAATAAAATAATTGGCAAATACATATTTTTTTTAAATCCAAGAATTTTTATTAATAACTCTAAAAATTGTAAATATTCGAATTGCCAATGTTTAATATCGATTATTCTCTAAGGTAAAATATTTTCAAATAAAAATTATTAAAGTTTCATGTTTGAAAATTAAAAATTCTGTAGTTTTGAATAATTCCAATCGACTTAAAATTTTTTTAATTTGAAAGATTTGTAATGAAAGGATTTTAAATTAGCATCCAAAAAATCATTAAAATTTAGGAATTCATACATTTTTCAAAAAATAAAAAAAATTTGAATAATTTTCGGAAGTGCTTTCAATTTTAAAGTATTTTAAATCTATTGAAAATGACTTGCTTTTCTAAAAAGGTTTTCAGCTGACTGGATTTTTTCCTAAGATTTTCAAAAATCATTCACAATGTAAAAAAGGCCTTAAAAAATTCCAAATTTTGGTAGGAAGTTTTAGAAAATTTATTCATTTACTGAAAATCTTTTAATTTTCTTTTGAATTTTCTAAAGATTTGCTTTTGAAAATAAAAAAATCTGCATTTTTTAAAATCTTTTACAGCTTAAAATTCTTTTTCGATGTCTTCAAATATTGTACAATTTTTCGAATTGAAAAAATTTTTTTTAACTTCCCCTTTAAGTTCTACTTTTCAAAACAAAAAAAATCCCATTATTATTACATAAAATTACTCAAAATGGTTCTGAAGTTATTTATTATGACAAAATGTTATTTTAGAATCTTTTAGAATCTTTTACCATCAAGCGATTTCTTTATTGAATTAAAGGAACTTGAATAATTTTCTAAAAAAATAACATTCAAGGGATTACAAGACTCAATAAAATCCAGAGGATTTCAGAAGACGTAAGAAGTTTATTCAACAATTTAGCGAATTAAGAATTAAGATTAAAAAAATATTTCAGAATATTTCAGAATATTTAAGAAATTCAGGAAATTCAGAGTAATGAAGAATTTGAGAGAATTCCAATAATTTAAAAAATTTTCACGACTTTATAGAATCTGTAAAATTTTTTATTGCTCTAAATACAAAAATCTTAATTTTCTGAGAATAATATTTTTTTAAATTTTAAGTTATAAAAGCTGTCAATGTCTAATTTTGAAGACTCTGCATTTGACGTTTTACCTTATATAAACAATTCAATTTTAAAATGTTCGAATTTTAAGCCCTCTAAATTTAAAGTGCTCAATTTTTAAATCATAAAATTAATTAATTTTCAATTTAAATGCCTATATGTGAGTTTATATTAATTTAGGTTATTTTATATTAAAAAGGAATATATTTATTAATAGGATTATAAATATATATTTAATTGCAGATTGTTTAATACGTCGAAGACTTTGAATTGGGCTTTATTCCATTATTACCAGTTTTCAATTTACAATTTTTTATTTTGATACTTTATGGAAACAATTGTGGACATTTTCGTTTAAAGTTAATTATTTTAATAATTATTGGTTTAAATTAATTTCTTAAAAATCAGTGATACTTTAACTTGTTTTAATTTAAAACTGTTTTTTATTTTTCATTTAGAGCTCATTAATAGAACTTATTGGATACTTTTGTTAATTGAGAACTTGCGTTTTATTTTACGTTTTTTATTTTTCGCATTTTTAACTAAAATCCTAAAATTAAATTTAAATTTTATAAATTGAATTATGTGTAATTTGAATCACTTTTAGAAACATTTTAATGATAATTATTAATTTAGTTATCATAATAATTAATAATAATTTTTTTGTAGGTAATTTATAATATTTTGTGGGGCAACAAACTTTTGCATCTTCATTGCACTTAGTTTCCTTTTTCCAAAAATTTAAACCACCCTTAAAACCAAAAATGTCAATTCTTCATGAAAATGACTCTTCGAGCACTGTATTCTTGTGTTTTTTTCTGCATAAAATTATTTATTGTTCGAATTAAATTTAGATCAAAATAGTTTTAATAATTCTTAATCATTTAATCGAATGGAACTTGTTAATTTTTTTTCTTTTCCTAAAAATTATTTCCATTGGTCGCGTGGAATATTTATTAACATAGGTTCAATAATTTGTAATTTTTTAAACTATTTTCGTCTATGTATTTCAAAAATAAAAATTCTTTCCGTTGATCTACTGCAATATTTATCGATATAGGTTAAGTAATTTTTTGTTATGTAACCAAATCCCATTCTTTTATAAATGTTTTTTTTTTCTAAAAATTCACCTTACTGGCAGTTTATTATCGTTATTATCATAAATTTATTTTAATATATTTTTTAACTGTATAAACAATAAATTATTATTTATTTTCAAACAACCTTTCATTTGTTAAAACAATAACTATACCACAAAAATTGTAAATTTTTCTGACAAAAAATAAATAATTATTTTAGACAAAAGCATTTGTTTAATAATAAAAATATGAATAAATCAATGTTTTATAATATTTCACTATAGCAAAACTAAAAATTAATATTTTTTTAAATATCGAAACGAATAGAATTTGCCTAAACAATAAAAAATTAATAAACCAATGTTTACAAGCATTTAAATACATAGTAGTAATAACTGTTATTGACAAAAAGACTTTTAAAAAAATTATTTAAAGAAATTCAATTTGTTTAAAACATTTAAAATTAATAATTCAATTGTAAAAAATTTTCCACTATACCGATAGTAATAATTTATAGTAAAAAAAAACAAAGTTTTGAAGAAACACAGTTTACAAAAATTCCATTTATGTAATTTAAAATAATTAACCAATGTGGCTAAATATTCCACTAGACCATGCTCAAAAGGAACTTTCTTTTTCGGGTTAGGAATTAAATATGGGGGTGGGGGTATCGGTGCCCTCCAGAATAAAAACAAAATGGCTATCCATTATTGAACCATTATTTACTGTAATAGTTAGAACTTAAGCTATTAAAATGTGAATTGAAAATTTATTTTATCAATACAGTAACTAAATATAAACGCAGCTCGGTCTGCTCGCAAGTTTCTGCGCCTCTAAGGCACGCGACTATTGGTTCTCGAACTTTGCGCTCGATAATATATTTATCTCGCGCTTCGCGCTCGGACTTTGTACATTATGCACACTTGTGTACAGAAATTTGAAAACTAAAGGCCAAAGCATCGACAACAGTAATTTGATGATTGTGAATTCCCTTTTGATAAAGCTCCTTTCGCTTGAAAGAAGACATTCTCAACACATTTCTCGTGCTTCGCACTTGAGTTTTTCCATCAATATTAATAATAATATTTAAACAGACGCAGTTTCATTTTCTCTTTTAAAAAAAAGCGAATTCTTCAATTAAAATTATTTTTTCACATTTTATTGCAATTACTATCATTTTTTCATAAACTGAGTTTGCTCATTTCCAAAGTTTTTTAATTTTCTACCGCATCGTGTTCCACATTGCAGTTCGAATGCCCTGTTCCTTCATCGCCTAGTAAAGAACAATAGTTTAATGAACCTTCGAATAATATGGGAGCGGAGGCCGATTAGTTTTAACCGACAGTAGGACATTCAAAAAAGCAATATTTTTCTTCTTTTGACTTTCTCAATACCGTGCGTTATTTGGCGCGAAACGTTCATTTTATTGTGTTTTTTGGAATTTTGTAAATTCTATAAATCTGATCGTCTTTTTGAATACGGTGATCATTTGTACATATATTTAAAAATTTTAAAAATTGGTATCAAGAATATTCAAAATGCGCTCACTTTTTGAAGCTTTATCCAACATGGCTGGATAAGAAACTTGTCATTCAGTTTGGGACACCAAAATAGTGTACCAAAGGCTAATCTAATAGGTTAATTTTTTAAAAGTTATCGTACTCACAGACAGAAATACAGACAGACTTATTCACAAAAACCCGTTTTTTGGATTATAGAACACATTTACGATTTAAACAAAAATTTAAATTAGCAGACGCCAATAAAAAAAGTAGTTCAAATGCATAACAGTAGAATCCACTGAGAAAATATTTAGATTGAATTTAAGACAACTTTTATCATTATAAATTTGTGTTTTAACAAAAAAAAATTTTTCGAAAAAAGACCTTTCTTTGATTCAACAGAAATTTCTTAGACTCAAAAACACTTTTCTTAGACTTGGAAGCAATAAATAATTTTCTTTGACCCAAATCAATTTTCTTTCAAGCAAACTTTTTTTTTCAGAGTGCATTCAGTAATTAATAATAATAATTGACAATTTAATTTACGCAGGTTTTTTTTAATTTGTCCGTTTTAGGATTAAAAGAATTTATAGTTCAACTTTATGACTTTTAATATTTTTTTAGTAAAAACGTCGCATAAAAATTATTTTATATCATAATTGAAAATAAATATAAGACTAATAATAAGTTAATTAACTAGTTTGTATCTGAATTGTCTGACATTACATTAATAAATGTGACAGAATAATTTATAGTAAATAAATAATAATTTCTCTTTTTTAAGTTAAGAGCTTTATATTTAGTACATTGTATATTTAGCTGACTCCATGATTTCCTGAAAATGGCTGAATTCTTGAATTATCCAAAATCCCTCATTTTATGAATTCCTTAAAATTCTTAAATATTCCGAATCCCTAAAGTATTCTTAATTCTCGATTCTAAATTCCCTATGAAATTCTAAAAATTACCTGAATATCCTAAACGCTCTCTAATTCTCTGAATTTCCTGCAAGCCTGGGATATCCTGAATTCCTGATATGTTCTTAATTTCTGAAATTCTTTGAATTCTTCAGATGACCTGAATTCTGTCAAATCTTCTAAATTTTCTGAATTCCCTGAATTAAAGGAATTTAAATTACTTAGATAAATTCAGGTATACCTGGGAATTCGGAGATATTTAATTTTTATCAAAAAAGCTAAATGGATTCAAAGGAATTTGAAACCCATTCGAATTTAATCTGTGAAAAATAAAGAAACTTTTTTTTAAAACTCCTTTTACAATCATTAAATACCCTGATTTTCCGGAATGTATTGAGTATTCTAAATTCCTTATTTCCCTTGAATTCTACAAATCGTTCAAGATCAATGAAATTCCATAAATTCCTGGCATATTCCTTGCGAATTTTAAATATAATTAATACCTTATAAATTCACAACTCTCCGAGTCCAATAAAATCCTCTGAAATTCTGAATTTCCTGAAATCACACAGTTCATGGAATTTCGTACAATGTTGATATTCTTCTGTATTCCTGTGAATTCTTTGAATTATTTTAAATTCCTTGGAATTCTGGTTTTTAAAGGATTCGGCTAGTTTAGCGTATTCATAAAAATTTATATTACTTAAATGAATTCAGGTATACCCGGGAATTCGGAAAAATTAAGTTTAAAAAAAAATTAATTAATTTAAAGGGGTTGGTAACCCTTTCAAAATTATTCTGTGAAAATAATTTAAAACATTTTCTTCACATCCTTAGCAATTTTGTTCAATTTATTGAAAACCCGTAAAAATGATCGAAAGACCTTAACTTTAATTAAAATACTTTGATTTTTCTTAAATTAAAGACCAATGACTTCTTGGAAAACATTCTACAAATTTCTTAGAATCTCTTAAATTTCCTTTAAATGCCAGAAACATTTTTGTAATTAGTAAGTCATGAGTATTAATTAATTTTTGTTAAATCCTTAAAATGTCTCAGATTCTCTCTGATAATATACCAGATAAGATGTATCAATTTTAAAATTTTTAAGACCCTTAATATCCTCTGAAATTGCTTGAAATTTTAAGAATAATAAAATATTAAATCAAACAGAATATTGCTGTCGCGAAACTTTTAATAAAAAATTTAGTTAACAATTGGATCATCATTGAATTTACTTCTCTAAGTCCTATTTTACCTACTAAAAATGTTGCCACGAATACGAGGGGTGACCCGTTTTTTTTAATATTTCAAAAAATCACGTTTGCGTCAACGGATGATTTTCATTGCATTTCAGATTAAAATTTCCAACAGGAGAAAGAAAGAGAACAGAATTAGGATAAAAATTTTCAATAAAAATAATCCGTTATCTTTAGCAGGTTCCGAGTTATACTACATTGAAATGTCCCCACTTTTTTCGATTTTCAGCGAAAAATCGCTAAATTTAAAAAACGGATTTGTACATTATTACCTAATTACTTCATCGAAGAGTTTTCTAATAGAGCGCTCTATTATGTCATCAGTTATGACCACCCAAATTTGATCATTTTTGCTTGTTTTTAGGGGCAAAAAAGTGGAGTTTAGTTTTTGAAAAATAAATCGTGTCAGATTTAGTTTGAGTTTATGATGCCAAAGAATAAAATATAGTATAAAAAAATCTGCGTACATATAAAAAAAGGAAGTCCTTTAGCCCTATTAGTTTGAGAATTTCGAGGTTTCGAAAATTCCATTTTGCGGGGCATTTTTTACCAAAATCGAAAAAGTTTTGTTTTTTGAAAATACCGCGTTTCCTGTAAGTTCCAAGACAGAATTTTTATACAAAAAATAAAGCTGAATCAATTTAGCGTACTTAAAGAAAAAATGTCCTAGACCTAATTTCGGCCTATTGGAACCGAGTAGGTATGTAGAATTCATTGTTAAAGCATAATACTTTTTTTGACATTAATAAACAAATAATTTTTTGTAACAATATCTTCCCTTACCCATTTTTTTGTACTTCTATTGTCGTGAAATCAAAAGGCAGGAAAGAGAGAGAGCGAGTAGATGGGATCCGGTATATTAATGGTGTCACTTTTCTTTACAGCACTAGGGCTTTTCAGATTAGAAAACAAAGAAACTATAAAAACCGGCCCTTTCTAGGGCCACCAAATAATCAAACGTCGAAAAATTTTCAGAGTTTATTCAAATAAAGTTGGACCAGTATTTTTCATATATGGAATGTAGGTAGACATTAAAATTTTCTATAATTTTATCCAGGCCTCCCCTGTCTGAGGGTTTAAAATAATGACCAAATAAAAAGTGTGCCACATTTTATAGAAAATTAATTTCCCTCCAATAATCTTTAAATTAAATATCAAGAATCACCACAGTATACTTTTATAGAAAGTATTTTCAATTTCTGCTTTTACACATGTTGTAATGTTTAATTATTCTGAAGGTTCCACGGAAAATAAGTATAGAGAATGCGGAGAATTTAGAGATACGTTATAAAAAGCTTCCGCATTCCTCTTTATTTTTTTTTAAATAAATAAAGCGAGTCATTGCATTGATGATAAAAGTTGATATATTTAGCAGACATTTCACAAGTCACTCTTCACAAGCAGTTCTTTAAAAATCATTTTGAGAGGAAAAAATGACCAATTTTGTTGCCGCTCTGTTCCTGACACTCTTAATTTTTCTCTACTTTAATGGTAAGTTTAAAGTACTATTATAATTATCATTCATAAAAAATATTATACTTTGATTTTTCGCTCTCATTTGTGTAATTTTCATATTTTCATGTGCGTGTGTTTGTACGAAAGCAAAACTAAAAAATATGTTAAGTTTTCAACATGGACCGCTTATTCTCGCTGCGTGACAAATCTTAACTTTTTTTAAAAATTCTTTTGCCGATCGATTAAATATCATTTGATCGCTTTGAAAAGTTTACTTTTGACGTCTGCACGACGAAATAGTGCGAGTCATCGAATAACAAAGTCAGTAGACCCACACTCGCGAGCGGAACCTTATCAAGTGGTAGTGACCTTCTTTGGTCAGCCGTGTACTTATATACAATATAATGTGTCAGACATCCTGAAAAAGAAAATTTAAAAAAAATTAAATTCTTGGAATCAAATTCTTCTTTATATGAAGCACGGCTAAAGTTTTCATTTACGATCATAAAAAGTGACTTAATATGCAAATGATTGAGCACTGCATCTATTAGCTTGCATTTTAAGATCATAGACCGACCCCTTCACCACAAAAACTGTGGTAATAAAATATTCTAAAAATTTTGAAAAATATTATATTCTAGAAATTACCTTACATTTAATTTTTTTTAATTTCTAAAAGATTTAAAACTTTAATAATGTTTACCATTTCTAAAATTATAAAAAATATAAAATTTTCTTAATTTTATGAAATGTTTTTTCCCTTGACGTTCATATTTAACCA
>JAAAKG020133774.1:0-14061 GCA_010014905.2 Druon quercuslanigerum | reverse complement strand
AATTAGAGTTATTATCGTTTTAAATTAAATGGAATTATTTGCTTCATGAGGAAGCCAATTTATTTATAATTCATTATAATTTTAAACTAATCTGTTTTCTTTTTTCAACCAAAACGTTTATTTAATTTAAAGAAATCTACAGGCCAAATGAAAAATTATATTTCTTTAATTTAATGATATTTTTTATTTAAAGCAATCAAATATTTCGTTAATTCATAGAAATATTTGATTTGAAGGAACAAAATATTTTTTAAATTTAAAGAAATTTTCTATTTAAATTAAAGAAATATTTCTTTAAGTCGAATAAAAAAATTGATAAAAAAATTTCTTTAAATTAAGCAAATGTTTCTTTGACCGTATATCAATACTAGAATTTCTTTGATTTAAAGAAAGTTTCTTTGATTCAACAAGAATTTTTTCTGGGTGTACATATTTTCTCTCTTAGAATTTTTACCTGAACAAATAACAATTAAATCATTAAATCATTACATATTTCTGTGTTTATATTACAGTTCCTCTTGTCCTTAGGCTATATGTTACTCTTCTATATCAATATTTTCTTCGATATTATAATTATATTAATATTAATATTAATTAGCTGTAAATGATTGTGCTGGATTTTTTAAGTGTTTGAAATTGAATTTATCTATTAAACCGACAAAATTCAAATAGCCTCCGGACTTTCGAAATTATAATATTTGTTTATGAGAAACAGTTGGAATTAAACAATTATAAACTATATCTACCTAGAATTTGGTTATATTATACTTTTTTCAGAACTACTTTGGCCTTCGATTTTTAAGATTTAAAATTGCTCGCAATTTTAAAAAGTTTTAATACAAAATTTTGTACTTGTTAGTACTTATAATTTGTAATTGTTTTATTGTAAATAATTCTCATAAATAAATTTTCTAATTTTAAAAGGCCATTTAAATTTTTTCGGTTTGATATATAAATTCAACTTCAAATGCTTATAACTCCAGCACAATCATTTACAGCTAATTAATATTAGTGTTAATATCAATATGTGTTTATGTAATATTATCATAATTATAGTATTATATGTAGTTAATTATACATTATGTTAATTCTATTAATTCTATTATAATGTAATGAAATATAAGTATAAAATATGTCTGGTGTATAACATTAATAACGGAATTAATATTTTGATATTGCATATATAGAATAATTAATCGCGCGAAACATTAAAATCATTAAATTCACTATGTTCTTGAATTTCTTTAAAATGCGGAATAGTTGATAGAATATTATTATTAATACTATTCTATGTAAAATTAAAATTATCTAACAATTTAAAATTGTTTCCATTGGATGGGAAGTTTTTAGCTTAAATTATATGTTGTCTTTTAAAGATAATGAGATTACATGTATGTAACCGATTTCACGGGAAAAAATGTTTGACAATGATGTGAATATTTGAATTTTAAAAGCTGATAAAATGATAATGTGAATTATTCAAAGATTGTTTAAGTATTTCTTTCGTGTGTGATATTGTTTAAATTTAAAAAAAAGTAAATATTTGTATTATAAATCTATCTGTGTTACCTATCTATAAATATTTATATGAATAGTTTAAAAGAAAAACATTTTTACAAAATATGTGTATTTTTTTTATAGGTTGTTTTCGATGGTTTTTTGTATGCCTTTCAGGCTCTTTCCACCGAGCCAATATATTTTTATATATCCGTCCCAAAAGTGTTGTATTTCCTTCATTACATAACCTTTCCTTCCAATTAAGTAATTCAAGTTGTCAAAGTTTGTAGTTTATTAATGGAATTGGTTAAAAATTTAACCAATTCCCGTAAAATAATATATGTTCATAAAGATATTTACTTTTCTTTTACAAACTAAATAATTACTAGATCTGTTTTGGGTTAAACCATAATATTTTTAAGGTTTTTTTCAAAATTATCCGCTTTAACTGTTGTATTGTTGTGTAGTTTTAGTTTTGTTTTATACAAAAATGTACGTTTGACTCTGCGTACAATAAAATATTTATTTATATGGTTAGTAATGACCAATTACTGACCAATAAGGGTATAAGACTTTAATTGACACGTCTCTGACCAACCTTGAACTTACATGTAGGTGATATAATATATTTAAGCGGTATTGTACAATATACAGATTTAAATTTTTCCCGCGTTCCCTGTGATTATCGATATACGATAATGTGGTGGTGCAGATTCAAAAAACGGAGAAATTTGTTGCGCGCGCAACGCACTCATTTGAATCGTCTCCTACTCTTTTCACGCGGACATAGATCTGTCACAGTATTGGAATGAATGCGGTTTCAGATCTGGGATCACTGTGCTAGGTTACTTTTCTCCCTTTCTTTTCATGGGTGAAAGGCCGTGCCATGGAGTGTGGTCTTTCAGACTGTCTCTGATTAGTAGCGTTTCCGCTAGGTTAGAACGAGATAGAAATATCATGGGCCATCTCCTCTCTTCCTCTAAGAAGCACGAACGTTGCCTCGGCGTGACAGAAAGAGAAGGCATGGTCTGTAGAGTTTCTTCCTCTCATTCTGTCTTGTCGCGTATGGGCTGTTGTAACATAGTGTTGCTGTGCCATTCGCTTCCCCCAACTAGAATACGCTATCTGGCGGCCATTGTGTTGAGATGATATTATTTTGCATTGAGTCAATCAGCCTTAAGGTACTTGTAAGCCAACCTTGTTAGTTTGTTGACTCTGTATGAACGTCGTAACTGCACCATTTTTGGTTAGTCTGTGGTCTATTTGTTGAATTGAGATCAGCCACGTTTTGATTAATTATTGGAGACTGAGCAAATTAGATGCTGACTAGCTTTAATGTCTGTGCCTGTTTGGAAGGTAAATAAATTAAATTATATCCTTATTGTGAATGGGCAGTAATATATGTACAACTCTATTTTATTGTTAAATGTCGGATTGTACGTATGTTACAGGCGCCTTTCATGTCGGTTTTACATCGACTTTCTTCACCTCTTTTGTAGTCCTTTTGCGAACATTATGTGCTCTACTTGAATCTACGAAGAAAAAACCTTACGGAAACTTCTGGAAATGGTTATTGTGCGACTCATGAATCATTGTAATTCTTATCAGGTCATGGGCATAGGAATGCTTCGTCTGTTTCTTTTACATGGATTCAATGAGAGGTCCTTCGTAAGATTCATCTAAAGAAGATTCATCGTCCGCAATGTCAGTCAACGTATAGTCAGATAAGTCAAGTTTCGTTGTATGTAATTAAGTCAGTTAAGTCAGTACTTCGTCAGTTAAAATCGGAATTGCATTCTACAGTTTTTTTAATTAGCCTGATAAGTAAAAAATCGCATATTTTCCATTTAACAAATTTTGAGGTTAGAAAATTTCATCAATATGGATTCGATTAAGTCGCAAATGGAAACTTTGTCTGAGGACTCGTCTGGAAATGTAAATTATGTCTCTTGGAGGTTTAGATTATATTAGATTATATTTAGCATTAAAATCGAAAAATCTCTTTGTGGTAGCAACCGGAATAGTAGTAAAGCCTGAAGGGCCTGACGCAAATGAAACTATCAGAGCGTGGATGAAGCAAGACATTGAGGCTCAAACTCTTATAGGTCTAAATGTAAGTAGCAATATAGCTAGAAAAATTGCAAATTGCACATCATCATATCAGATGTTTAATAAATTAGAAATCTTGTATGGTAAAAAGTCTAATCTTACAGTTGAAGGTTTAGCTGCTGAAGGTGAAGAGATTAAAGAAAGTTGGATTATGACTAGAATCTTAGGAATTTTACCGCCGAAACTCTATCACTTTCGCACTGCTTGGGATAATGTTGGTGGCATCGACAAAAATTTCAATACACTTTTTGAACGTTTACGCTTAGAAGAAGATAGACTAAATGATAGTGAACAATCAATTGACTGTGTATCTCAAAATGCTCTAATATCCAAAGAAAGTGTGATATTTAGAAAACCACATTCACAAGGAAATTCATTTTAAAACTCCGTTGAATGTTTTAAATGTGGCAATAAAGGGCACACAAAAAATTTTTGTAAAAATAAACCATGTGCAAAGTACTTAGATTATTGTAAAAACAATTACACTTGTAATACTTGTAATTACTTGTAATTACACTTGTAATCAGAAAGGTCATTTTTTCAAAGATTGTCCTAAAGAAATTTCTGGAGAAAGCAGTAGTCAAAAGATTGTAAAGCCTAAAAAGTATGATTTTAAAAAGTCAAATCATCGTGCGTTCATTACTGTTGGTTTATCCAATGCAAATGTAAAAGATATAAATCTAAAACGCGACTGTAATAATTCATGGTATCAAGACTGTGCTGCTACACAGCATATGACTTCTCGTAGGGACTGGTTGATAAATTTTGTTGAATTTGAAGAACCTACTATGGTTATGATTGGTGACGCGACTGTATTGAAAGGAATAGGAATAGGCGACGTTAAATTATAATGTTTTAATGGTAAAGAATGGTATCAAGTTACTTTGCAAAATGTTTTGTATGTACCATAGATGACATTCAATCTTTTTTCTGTCTCTCGAATACTAGATAAAGGTTATAAAGGTTATGTCACTGACAAAGAAAGTCTTGTAAACGACAAACCATTGGAAAATTCTGAACCCTATCGTGAAGTGATAGGAAGTTTATTGTACCTGGCCACCATATCTCGTCCTGATATCAGCTTTGCTGTACACTATCTGAGCCGGTTTTGCAGCAAACCGATGACAAAGTCACTGGAAGATGATTAAACGTGTTTTTCAATATCTAAAAGGGACAATTCACTATGGAATATTTTTCAATGTAGATACAAAACTCGTTGCCTACACAGATTCGGATTATGGAGGAGATACACTCACAGGACACGCGACCAGTGGAGTTTTTGTTAATCGAGTAGGCCCTATTGTATGGTACACTAAGAAACAAAGATTAGTAGCAACATCGACTGCTAAAGCTGAATATCGAGCTGCTGTCTCATCAATAGACGATATCTGTTGGATTGGACGAATTGGAAATGAACTGGGTTTTTTGGATCTGAACCAACTAACAACTCTATGTGTTGACAATCAGTCGGCTATCCACATGCTACAAAATACTCATGGAGGCAAAATAACTAAAGGCAAGAAACATATCGATATGTCAAGAAAGTTTATTCAAGAACACATTGGTACGACTGTTAAATTGAAACATGTTAAAAGTAATGATCAATTAGCTGACATTCTAACTAAGCCGTTGTCGCGCAAGAATTTTGAGGAAGTGCGAGGTAAAATAATTAAGGAGGTGTGTTGAGATGTAATTATTTTGCATTGAGTGATTCAGCCTTAAGGTACTTGTAAGCCAACCTTGTCAGTGCGTTGACTATATATGAACGTCGTAACTGCACCATTTTTGGTTAGTGTGTGGTCTATTTGTTGAACTGATATCAGCCACGTTTTGATTAATTATTGGAGACTGAGCAAATTAGATGCTGACTAGCTTTAATGTCTGTGCCTGTTTTGAAGGTAAATAAATTAAATTATATCCTTATTTTGTATGGGCAGTAATATATGTAGAATTCTATTTTATTGTTAAATGTCGTTTTGTACGTATGTTACAGGTGCCTTTCATGTCGGTTTTACATCGACTTTCATCACCTCTTTTGTAGCCCTTTTGCGGCCATTATCTGCTCTACTTGAATCTACGAATAAAAAACCTTACGAAAACTTCTGGAAATGGTTATTGGGCGACTCTTGAATTATTGTAATTCTCATCACATTGTGAGTAGCTTTCGATAGGTGAAAATTTAAAACGACTGCAGTCAACTGATGGCCATCCTTTGGAATATTTTTAAAAGTGACAATTAAACACATTTTTTGCAATGTGGATATTTTTAGTAATAGTTAAAATCAGCAGTTATCAAACGAAACCACCGTCAGCTGACTGTAGTCGCTTTGAATTTTCACCTATCGACAACTACTTAAAATGGCAGCCAGATGGGGTACTCGAGTTGGGGGAAGCGGATTGCATGTAGATGGCAGCCTATCGGGCTGGTACCTTACCAACCTTGGTGTAGCGATCTAATGAGATAAGTGCTATACCCCAACATCGACTTTTGGCTCTCTATCTCCTCCCCCCCTCCCTTTCTCTTTCTAGTTCGTAGCGAGGATATATAAACAAAATTGGTATGTAGGAAATAAATAACCAATTTAAGTATAATATAAAAAAATAAGAGTTCTCCCTGTAGATGATTTACGTAAGAAAGCTAATAGATTTTTATTTTGAAGTGACCCTGGTGTTGGTGATTTTATGTTTGTTTGACAGGGGAAAAAACACATAGCTAAAATTTCGTTAACTAGCGTGATGCGAAAGAGAGAAATAGAAAAAAATTGTGCAACCAGAATAAATCTATAAAGTTGTTACACTCGAACTCTAAAAATACGAGTAGTTTAAGAATCAAGAACTCCAAATATACGAGCGTAAAAGGGGCTCCCACTCCTGGTACGTATAGATTCCGGTCACAGTCGCTATACGGTTTCGGTTTTAATTCCTCCTGAATCAAACCGTAGTGCCTATGACAAAGCCACCGAATGCGTGCTCGAGTTTCGGTTGGAGGGTCCCTGTACCAAGGGTTTCTGCTGAATATAGTGACAAACAATTAATTTACAGATGTGGAAAATTGTCAAGCAGTGGCCCTGCAGGTTTTCAACCCCAAGAAGATGTGTGAAAACCGTGCCGAAAGCTGAATGGCACCTGGGCGAGGTGTCTAGAACTGTGACTCTGAGATACCGGGAGACCTCTCAGAGTACATAGACTTATCCTTGTATGCGGTGATCTACAAGGATGGACAAACCCCTTTCCCTAGCCTCTAGTGGGAACAACAAATATAGCACCAATATAGTTGTACTAAGTGCATTTTAAAGCAATAGAACGAGCAGGGCTCCCAGCAATGTGTCGGCCAACATTTCCGACCACTCTAGACATGAGTGAGCCAATGAAGATAGAGTAAATGCGATTGATCGGCGGAATCTTGGGACTTTTAAGTGGATGGAGAGACAAAATCACGACTTGCTAGAATGCTACGAGACGAGTGTAACCCCTAAACGAGAGAATTACATGGCACGACTTTGACACATGAAACATGACACTTTCCGCGTCAACGTCTGCAAGTCCATGCCGAAATAATCCAAAAAGGGGGCTATGTAAACGGAGCGCCTACTCTACCACAGCCAAAACAAGCTGTAAATGGAAAAAGAAAGCTGAGACTAAGACCAACCGCGGGCAGGCATCCGATGATGAGCTTTGTGGAAAAATTTCCGAAGAATCTGACCTCTGGACTATCAATTGTTGTGTGTATAATGCAGCAAGAGCTTTGGCCGATGTAAAACGTAAAACAAAACCAACGAATGATCATAAGAACAAAAGACGAATGCATAAACTCACCGTAAAGATAGACTGGGCAAGATAGTACGCGTCCTGCATTCAGTGTGTGATTGACTACATAACATCTGGCAGGAGTTTTACCGCCAAGGTTTGAAAGTTCGCGCGCGAACTCCGGAACCGTTATCACACACTAAACAAGTAAAAGCTGCTCACCATCTGGCAGTATATTGTTGTGAGAATACGGTTACTATCTGACGCGAAGAGACTGCCAACTCATCACTACCGAGTAGGGAAAAAAGTATTGAGAGATATGACGAACTATTTCGCTTCGGGACCAGATGGTATCAAAACCTTTTAATGGAAAAAGTTTCCATTAACCCTTTAACATCTGGCCCGTATTTTCACTTCATATTTGAAGTCGGAAGAGCCAATTCCGGAGTGGTTGGTGAAAGGGCGCACAGTACTGCTGTCAAAAATGGGCAACTTAGCTCACCCAAAGAATTATGGGCCAATCACGTGTCTGAACACATTCTACAAGATATTCAAAGCTATCCTAAAGACTTATGGGGCTTGCCTCAGAGCCGGATGGAGTATGTGACATCTCTAAAGAATATTCTCCGAAGCAAATGTAAACGTCTCATCCGGCAGATTAAGTCTTGTGAACTGTCAGCGAGGAAGAAAGTATATGCAATGAACATGCTTTTTGCCCCGACAGTACTCTATTCATTTGGAAGAGTTTCATGGACAAAGAACGAGCTCAGATCCCTTGATATCGGTACACGAATATTGGATCTCTTCATAACAGGATTATTCTGGGTACAGCACATAAAGTCTGTACCCTCTTATAGAGGGTACAGAACCTCTTCTTAAAATGGTCAGGAAGCATGAAGAAGTGGGCAAAGTAGCATTTCTGTACAAAATAGAGGAGAAGACTGCTGAAACACTCTGACTTAACTTCAGTATCAGGGTTGAGCAAAATGAATCAAATCTTATCTATCTCGAGTACTCTCTCCTGAAAGCCCGGATTAAGAAAGCACAGGAGAAAAACTTCGTGAACAGCTTTTCGATAAGAGCATGCACGGCATCTTCCACAGAAATGTGGAGGATCAATCGATGTCGTGTGAGCTAACTTTTGCTATCCTTAAATAAAATGGATTCAAATTGGGCACGGAGGGTTTCATTTTGGAATATAAAGATGTTGTAATTTCCCGATGATAGCTGCAGGGCGTGCTACGCACAACCCAAGTATCCAGGACACATACTATCTAGTTATTCAACTCATGCGGTAAGGACCTACAACCAAAGGCACAATGCAGACCTCAGAGTTTCTCATTAGAATCTCTTTGACTCTCACGGCATTAACCTAAATAACGCTCCGCTAAACGCTCCTAGGGGAATAGAGTCAATGGTCGAGAATGCGAAGTGCCGTATATACTGGAATATATATTCTTGACAATTGCTTCTATTGAACACTCGACGCCTGATATAGTTCTCCTTGTCTTCGAGAAGCGAACCATGTTAGTTATCAAATTTTCGGCACCAGCTGACAAAAAAATAATATCCAAGGAGAATGAAAAGGAAGAGTTGCGGCTGGAACTTTGCCGTGATTTCGCAGGGATCAGATGCAATTTTTCAGATTAGCACCCGCTCCTGGCGAAATCCTGCAGTTGTGCTTATGCGAAACTTTTAATTATATATATCTATACACGTTGACCCATTTTAAGCTATAATCCCAAATATCTTCTAAAATACTTTAGCTGTGAACAAATGTTTTGGACAAAGGTTGACCAAGACCGAGAGGAAAATTTGACTGTGCCATCAATTGTGACCTTGAGCTCAATTTTCAAGGTCAAATTTAGATAAGATCCTTTTTAAATTGAAAATCCTTATTTTTAACTGCGGATTTGAAAAGAGAGAGAAATTTCACGTCAAAAATGACGTGTGGAAAAATGGTTTTTGTGACCTTGGAAAGAAAAAAAATTAGGGTCCAATGTACGAGAAACGTCCTGATGCCCTTTTTTTTAATTCTACTGGGTTTTCGGGGTGAACAAACGTTTAAGATGCTTCGCAAAAGTCGATGAAATGTTAAGGTGCACATCACCTTGACCATCATGACCTTTATGTCAATTTTCAAGGTCACTTGAAGGTCAAGACGATTTTTCTTGAATTGAACTCTGTGTCCGGATGAATTTTTTTCGTAGACTTCAATCTGTGGATTCTTATCACCCCCGCATCCCCAAACGCACCCATACAGTAACAGTCATTTCAGATAAGATGTAAAGACTGTCACTTCGTAGTTACAAAAGTGACAATCTTGACAATGTAACTTCTCTGAGACTAGTTGCAAAAAATACACTTTGTCCGTACTTTTAGCGTTACCCAGAAACAACTTGTCGTGAGCTCGCCTTGCCTCTCACGTTTCGGGCGGTTGAATAACGTGAGTCTCATTGCCACTCACCTTGTCCAGGCAGCTCGTTTAAATGCTCTGTAGGCTTTAAAATGTCCTTTCCGAAAATGAAATAAGAATACGATCATCAATAATAAACAGAGAGGCTGAAATTGAAATAATAATTAAATAAGAATTCGATCATGAATAACAAGCAGAGATGCCATCCCAATAGAGTAGCCGACACTTACTAAGGGTCCTCTGTTAAGCTTTCGGATTAAAATATAAAAATAGATTTTTTCAATTTCAAAGTTAACAGCCTAAAACATAATAGTTCGGGATGTACGCGTTTCGATAATTGCAGATATATAACTTTTTTTAAATGTTTCAAATTGAAATGAATATAACGTATCTCGTAAATAGAATAAGATACGCCAACACAGAAAAAAAATTTATATTCAGCTCACAAATAGCAAATAAGTATATAAGTTATAATTATAAAATATGTATAATGAGGAAATTCATCAATTAAAAAAAAATGTTAATAATATGAAGAAAAATTTAAAAAGTGAGTCGGGTTGGCGACGGCCAACTACTGCAAATAACTCTGTCCGTTCGGTACGTGACAAATACAATAGGACCCTTATATGACCGTCGACTAGTGTTATAAGGACCAAAATCTCTTCTTCTCTTGCGATGAAATCATTCAAATTGAGTCTGCAGACCGCCTGAAATGGGACAAGGTAATTTCGCCTATGAATATTCTCAGATTTTCTCAGGTGCAGAGGACTTCATTTTGGCATGCCAGAACGGTGTCATTTTCATCTTAGTATAATATGACCGCATTTTACGTCAAGAAGATCCCAGCTAAAAGTACATAGCGCTTCATACACATTCTGAGTATCTAGGATGCATACCATGCAGGTGTCCCACTTATGTGGTAAAAATTTTTCTCTACAGATCTAATGTAGTTTATGAGTGCTTTTTTACCATCTTCGTCACTATTTCGGTTTTAGTCACGAATCTACCATACCAAACCCTCCGAGGGAGATAGAGTCAATTGACCGAAACGAGAAGTGCTAAATTTTCGGAAAATACGATTTGCAGGCAGCAGCTTCTATTGCGCACTCGAGATCTGCTAATGTTCTCCACGACTTTTAGATACGAACTATATTCTTGATGGAACTCTCGGTTTTAGCCGACTGCAACCTCACTGCCAACGAGAAGGACAGGAAGGAAACATACCAAGATCTTAAAAGGAAGTTGAAGTGACTGTACCTAAAATATTCTGTTGAAGTATATGTTCTTGTTCATGTTCTTGTTCTTCTTCTTGTACAAATGTTTATCTCGGGTTGCTGAAACTATCACTGGTTCGTAACCTTTAAGCCATACACGTTGTCAAAAAACATGTCAAAGCACTTTCGAAATGGATGCAGGAACCTGTCATCGTTGGGTCGCTCCATTTGCTGAAAGCCCAGCAGGTTTCGCCTGCTTGTCGATGTGATTTCGGCGTGCCTTATAGCCACCCATCTACCAGCGTAATTTTCGTAAATGGCAGTTGCTCCCAGTGGGACCCAGCGGTAGTTGTTTGGCCTGTTTTTTAATATATATACTGAGAGGGACATTTGACTGTACCATTAATTTTGACCTGGAGGCTTATTTTCAAGGTCAGATTTAGGTAAGACCATTTTCTTAAATGAGAACCCCTATTTTTGACTGCGAATTTGAAGAGCGGGAAATTTCACGTCAAAAATGACCTGTAGAGAAATGGTTTTTGTGACCTCAGAAAGGTAAAAAATTATGGCCCAGATATCCTTTTTCTGAATTGTCTTTGTTTTGCGGGGTAAAAAAACGTTCAAGATGCTTGAAATTCACAGTAAAAAATAGGGATTCTTATTTAAGAACAGTTTCTCACCTAAATTTGACCTTGAAAATTGACGTTTAGGTTAAAATTGATGGTACATTCCAATGTGCCCCTCGATCTTGGTCAACCTTTGTTGGAACTATTTCTTCGTAGATAAAGTATTTGAGAAGGTATTTGGGATTATGGATAAAAAAACAGGCCAAACAACTACCGCAGGGTCCCACTGGGACCAGCTACCATTTAAGAAAATGACGCCGGTAGCTGGGTGGATATAATGCACGCCGAAATCACAACGACGGGCAGGCGAAACCCGCGACCCTTCAGCACATGGAGCGTCCCAACGATGACAGCTTCCTGCATCAATTTCAAAAGTGCCTTGGCATGTTTTTAGACCACGTGTATGGCTTAAAGGTTACGAAACAGTGATAGTTTCAGAAACCCGAGATGAACATTTGTACAAGAACAAGAACATTGGCAGTGATATTGCAGTCGGCCGGAACCGAGAGTTCCATCAAAAATATAGTTCGTTTTTAAAAGTTGTGGAGAACATTGCCAGACCTCGAGTGCACAATAGAAACTGCTGTCCGAAAATCGTATTTTCCGAAAATTTAGCACTACTCGTGTCTGCCAATTGACTCTATCTCCCTCGGAGGGTTTGTCAGGGTAGATTCGTGACTAAAACCGAAAGATTGACGAAGATGGTAAATAAGCGCTCATAAACTGCGTTAGATCTGTAGAGAAAAATTGTTCCCGCTAGATACTCAGAATGTGTATAAAACGCTATGTACTTTTAGCTGAGATCTTCTTGACGTAAAATGCGGTCATGGTATGCTAAGGTGGAAATGACACCGTTCTGTCATGCCAAAATAAAGTATTCTGCATCTGAATTAACTCTTTATGATCTCAGAAAAGCGAAAGTTAACTTCTTCGAAAATAGCTAACTTTTTAAATTTCTGTGAAAGTTTCCACGCATTTTTTTGTCGAGGAACTGTTGGCGAAATTATTCGAGCTCTGATTTATTAATTCCCAGAATGATGCTCATGCCGTTGACCAAGGTAAAATAATTAATGTTGGTGTTTCTTCTTCTCTAGAATAAATTTACATTGCAGGTATTTAAATGTCTGAATTTTTTAAATTACGTAAATTATTGCTGTGGTTTGTTAAACTGTATCGCATGAAGTGCGTAGCGGAGAGTTTTGAGACGGGTTTTGTTTTCGAGGAATAACTACCATAACCATTGGTAGATTGTAAATGTTCGTAGTTGTATTTTTAGAGGACCCCTAAATACAAATACTGGCGCAAGAAATGTAAAAAATTCATCATCGTGTTTAAAATATTGCAGATCGCGTGAAAGGTGTGAAATCGGCACTCCTAATTTTTAGTGGGGAGTTGCGAGCCATGTCAAAAAAATGAGAGATAATAAAAAAGTTATTACATACTAATTTGCTATCCTAAAAAAGAGCTTACCATAGTTTGTTAAACAATATCGTATGGAGTACGTATACTACAATATTTGTTGATAACGTAGATCTAGTAAAAAAGGTTGTACAGAATAAAATGATTAGGCTCACAAGTATGTATGACATGGGTGAACGGAGTATAATAAATCGTTGCAAAAAAAACTATTGCGATTGCTCCGTGACCTTTTAATCGGTATATAAACGCAGAATCCGAATTTCTTGTAGAGTATCCTTTCCGTTCACTAGGTTCGCTAGCGTTGAGCTACATAAATTTGATTACATTCGCAGGGAATACTATAAATAACATGCGTTCTTAAGTTAAACGGTGTAATACCTTTATTTTCAAAAAACATTTAAAAACATCTATTACGTATGTGAATACCACTTTTATTTTAAATGTATTAAAACTATTCCTATAGAATTTTGAAACTTCCCTTGCGCAAGGTATGCCAGAATTTTATTATCATAGTCAAATGTTTGTATTTTGTTATTTTGATTATTATTACCATTGTTTATGAATGAAACTCTTGCAACACTAATGACACATTCACGCAGATATGATCATAACTTTGATTTTTCAAAAATGAAGATTCTTAGCTCTGACCTTACCGATAGAAAATCTGAGAATATTCATAGGCGAAACAGCCTGGCCCGTTTCAGGCGGTCTGCAGACTCAATTTGAATGATTTCATCGCAAGAGAAGGAGAGATTTGGGTCCTTATAGCACTAAGGCGACGGTCATATAAGGGTCCTATTGTATTTGTCACGTACCGAACGGACAGAGTTATTTGCAGTAGTTAGCCGTCGCCAACCCGACTCCCTTTTTAAATTTTTCTTCATATTATTAACACTTTTTTTTATTTGATGAATTTCCTCATTATACATATTTTATAATTATAACTTATATACTTATTTACTATTTGTGAGCTGAATTTAAATTTTTTTTCTGTGTTGGCGTATCTTATTCTATTTACGAGATACGTTATATT